>RJWJ010038284.1:0-15071 GCA_004363605.1 Indri indri
GACCCCTACTTGTTTTATTATCATCATAATAATTATTATTATTACTATTGTTATTCTTGTTTAGGGGTATTGTTTTTATTATTCTGTAAGACAGAGTTTCACAAAGTAAAGTGTCTGTGCTAAGGAAAGCTACCAGAAACTTCAACCAGGACCTTGAGCACCAAGAAATTCACGTCTGTTTGCAGCATGTCTGAGTTGGTGTAACTTCTGTGCATGGTGGTGATCCCCTAATGCCCCAAATAACTTTGGACTTGTGTCTTCAGTTGCCCCACCAGTAGAAGGAGAGCCCCAGCCTCCTTAGTAAATCAAACTCATGTCCCCTAAGCTTGGTCGCGGAAGGAAGTTAGTCTCTGAGAGCTGAAGTTACAGCTTAAAAAAATCAGCAGCTTCCTCTTCATGAAGATTCTCCTCTTGTCGCCAACACCAAAGGACCTGACTTCAACTTGACTAAAGGATTTGGAGACTTTTCACCTGAATCCCAGACTGCCTACCTGTTCCCTTTTCTCTCCTACCTCCTCCCCAGCCCCCTAAATAGATCTTTGGGCTTAGTGGGGGATTATTGAGATTATGAGAGCTCTGGAGGACTTTTGAGACAAGTTGATAATAAAAGAAGGAGCCTTGGGCTAGACACATCTGGGTTTGAATCCCACTCTAAGGCTCATTAGCTTCACGATGAGAGTGAACATGCGCTTCCCAGACTTGGTTTTATTTTATTTTATTTTTTTTAATTTCAGGATATCATGGGGGTACAGATGTTTAGGTTACGCATGTTACCCTTGCCCCCCTCCCCGCCCCAAGTCCTAGTTTCAAATGTGTCTGTCCCTCGGATGGTGCACATCGCACTCTTGGTATGTGCATATACCCGTCCCTTCCTCCCTCCACCCGCTCCCCCCTGCCCAACATCCAATAGATGTTATTCTTGTATGTCCCAGCCTCAGTTTTAGTAACATGAGGGTACCTGTAGGATTAGTAAAAATAAAACTTGAGTGTAAAACACGTAAATCTTGCACGTAAAACATGTAAGTCTTGCTGGTGACATTCTTCAGTCATTCAGCAAGTAATAAGAGCTAATAATTGTTGAGTGCTGACTATATGGTAGGCAGGATTCTAAGAGCTTTATATATATTAATTCATTTCATTCTCACAAAACTCATGGTGCAATTGCTCTATCATCCACAATTTTACAGATAAAAAAGCTGACATAAGAGAAGTTAAAAATGTGTCTGAGGTCATGAGGACAGTAAATATTAGACCTAATATTTGAACTTAGGATTTGAACTTGGGCAGTCTAGCTCTAGCATACACTTTTAAGCACCACACTTTATTGCTTTTGCACATATTTACTAAATACCTACCATGTGTTAGGCACTGGAATAACAAAGACTGAGACCTAGTACCTTCTCTCAGAGACCTAAGAGTTCAGTAAAAAAAGACAGGCATGTAATCAATTAACAGTAACAGGTAATAAGAGGTATGGAAGCCCATAAGAGGCAGCCAGCCCAAACAGGATGGGGCAGGGAATGCTTCCTGGAAGAGGAGGGACCTCAACTAGAGGAGCGGAAAGAACAGCATATGCAAAGAGAGATGATGGGGTATCTCCAGGAACCGCAGAGATTCAGTGTGGCCCAAGATTAAAGGCATCGTGGGAGCAGGAAGAATGATGCCAAAGAGGCAGGAGTGTTACCCAGGGGCCATCGCAGAGGCCTTCAGCACCAGGCAGTGCTAAGCAGCCTGGATTTACTCTGTAGCAGTGGGAAGTCCTGGAGAAATATAAAGCAAGGGAGGGCCACGATAGGATTTAGGGCTTGGGCATAGTAAGGAGAAAGAATATGAAGGATCAAGAGCAGAGGCAAAGAGACAGAGAGGAGGCTGTTGGGGCAATCCAGAAACCAGTGACGGGGACCTGGACCACAGAGTAGCCATGGGGAGGAAGGAGGAAAGAAAAGAATTTGAAGCATGGATAAGAAGGAGGTGACATCAGCGGACTCAAGGCAGATGGATGGGAGTGGCACAGGGAACAGGAGAAGCACAGGCAGGCTCCAACATGGAGTGTTGGATGTCAGCACCACTCACAGAGCAGGCGTGAGCTCAGGCTGCAGGGAGCTGCGTTTGAGGAGGAGATACTCAGTTGTCGGTGACAGGTGCAGGCTTGCACTCAGTGGAGGATTGTGAGCTTGAGCTACAGATCTAGGAATCGTGGGAATTCGGTGGTCTTAAAGCCATCACAGTGCATGAGACCACTCAGGAAAATCGATCCATGTACTGTGTGGAATGAGAGAGAGAGAGCTGAGGCCACAATACTGAGGAACGGCCGAGTCTAAGCGGGTAAGCAGAGGCAGGATCTGGCAAAGGAAACTGAGAAAGAAACTGAGAAACTGAGGAAGAGTTATGTGGTGTCACAGAAGTCAAAAAGGAAGAAAGTTTTTCTAGGAAAGAGAGTGACTGATTCACTTGCTGTGGACTGAATTGTGCCCCTTCCCTTAAAATGCATATGTTGAAGCCCTGACCTATAAATATGATAGTGCTTGGAGATAGATAGGTCTTTTAGAAGATAATTAAGGTTAAATAAGGTTATAAGGGAGAGTCCTAATCCAATAGGATTGATGATTTAAGAAGAGATATTCCTGCTTTTCTCTCTCTCTCTCTCTCTCTCTCTCTCTCTCTCTCTCTCTCTCTCTCTCTCTCCACACACACGGAGGAAAGTTCATGTGAGGACACAGTGAGGAAGAAAGCCCTCACCAGAAACCAAATCAGCCAGCACCTTAATCTTGAACTTCCTTGCCTCCAGAACTATGAGAAATAATATCTTGTGTGTAAGCTACCCAGTGGTATTTTGTCATGAAAGCCTGAACACACTAAGACAGCATGCAATAATGCAGAAATGCTGCCTACCAGTTAGTGTGCTTGTCTAGAAATTCAAACTTGAACTGCCTCACTGTCAGACACAGCTAGAAAGACCAGGAGTCGGGTGACCTTCAGGTAAGGCTTGATCAGGGCTCTGGTTCCCCATCCCCGCAATTATCCCAGATTTATTCCCCTCCATATGGCTTCCTTCCTAGAGATACAGTGGCTATAAGGTTGAGCATCCCTAATCTGAAAATTCAAAATCCGAAATGCTCCAAAATCCAAAACTTTTTAAGCACAAACATCATCCCACAAGTGGAAAATTCTCCACCTGACCGCATGTAACAGGATGCAGTCAAAATGCAGGCACACCAGACGCAGTTTATTCAGCATACCAAAGGAAAAAAGACCCTTCCAGCCCTTCAGATGTATCGTTTCTGCACACACCCAGATTTGCCCATGCAAGCACACTCACAAATGGGAAAAAAATTAAAAACTTCATTTCATGCATACAATTATTTAAAATATTATACAAAATTACCTTCAGGCTATGTATATGAGGTATATATGAAACACAAATAAATTTTGTGTTTAGACTTGGGTCTCATCTCCAAGATATTTCATTTTGTAGGCAAATATTCCAAAATCCAAAATCAGAAACACTCTGGTCCCAAGCATTTCGGATAAGGTATGCTCAACCTGTAGTACTTTTGAGGCTTCCTGTTCGCCTATGATGTTATTCAGATAGAGAAGGACTGAGTGTCTTTGGATAAATTCTGTACCTTCCCTGAGCCTCAATTTCTTCATCTGTAAAATGAGTGCAGTTAAACCTACGTCTCAGAGTTAGGAGGATTAAATGACTCAATTCCTGTATTACTGGAGCTTAACAAGTGACGGTATCCCTCACAGGAATCCTCCAATAAGCCGGAAATAGGGGAGAGACTGAGCATAGGCAAGGGAAAAAAGAGCTTACAAAATAAACTGGATCAAATCATGTCACTCCCTCTCTCAAATATTATCCGTGGCTCCCCATTGCCTGAACTCTCGGGCATGATATCAGGGCCTTCCGCATTCAAGCTCCAAACCACTTCCCAGCCTTATTCCCCACCGCCATACGTCTATCCTTTCACTCCACTCTCCAACAGTGCTGGCCTACTTACAGCTATTTGCAAAATGCTCCTGAGCCTCATCCCTCCTCTCCTGTGATTCCGAAGTTCAAATCAACACACACACATCTGTGCCTGTGCTGTTCTACCCTCGTCTTGCCATTTTGGGCCCATGTTCTGGCCTGCGAGGTTTACTTGTGTTCTGAACCTATCAATCAAGATGCTCATCTCTCATTTCTCTGTGGCACACGCAAACTTAAAAAGTAGGTGTCTCTTTCTTATCCCAAGCCATTGTTTAAAGTGTTGAATCACACAGAACAGGGATTATGTTCTCAACGTTCTCTCCTAAGGTGTGTGTTGATTTGTCAACCAGCCCTTTTAGGGTAAACGCATATTCAAGTAACTTAGAATCCACGTAACTGTTTTATCATCCATGACCTGTGACCCCAACTTGTCCAGAAAAGACCCTGGCTTGTCCATGAAAGACCTTATTGAAGGCCACGCTGCAATACAGACACTCTGCTCATGAGACGACTGGTCTGATCACCATATGCAAGAGAAAAATGTGCTTGGCCTTCAGTGGCTGGTGTACTGGTCAGGACGGGGAAGACTGCTGCAGTGACTGATCGGTCAGGAAATCTCTGTGGCTTGACATAGTACAGCTTTAGTTTTCATGCACACAAA
This sequence comes from Indri indri, assembly GCA_004363605.1. NCBI lineage: Eukaryota > Metazoa > Chordata > Mammalia > Primates > Indriidae > Indri > Indri indri. The sequence continues at coordinate 4,635 of RJWJ010038284.1, forward strand.
GTCCAGCATGCATCAAACAGTTCTGTCCCATCTTGTTATTTTGGCATCTGGAATAGAGTCCTTCAAGGCCGCCGAGGCAGGAAAGAGAGGGCCGGGGAGGTGAACCCTCAAGTAGTCACGTGGCTCCAACCTGACTTCAAGGGCACCTATGAAATGTCAGGGAGAAAATGAATATTTGGAGGCAGTAACCATCTCTGCCATTGCTGGGTATGGCTCTCTGTGTGACCTCATGGTTATTTTTTCCCTCTGAAGTGTTTAGAAACCTTGATCATCCACCTTAGCATATTTAGCATTTATGGAATCCTCCACACTGAAGTCCTTGGACAAATTCCATTAGCATCAACCACTAAAGTCATAAACGCAAGTACAATAACCTAAGTGTTCCCAAATATTGCTTAAGAAGTCCCTTTCATGTCTTTGGGAAAACACGCACACACACACACACACACACACACACACACACACACCACCTAATCCACTGACTACTGCAGGATAAGAACTCTCAGTTCCGAACATCATGCTTGACTAAGTCTGATTAATGAATTTCTAAAGTTATTTTTGTTGATCCTCCCACCCTTGACGCCATAATTTGCCTGTGGCAACATGAGTGTAGATTAATGAGGCTTTCAGCAGCTAGTGGAAAAGTGTTCATTACTTTAATTATCCACACCCTCAGATTGAGGGCAACAAGGGGCTGTCAGGACACAGCAGGGCGACTGTGCTGGGAAAAGCACCTGCTCCGTGCTGCTCAGCCAGGCGGTCCTCTCTGGAGAAGCAAGCGAGCCACTGGGGAAAGAAGTGGATGCACAGCAGACAGAATGACAAGAGAAGATTCAGTGTGATTGCCCTACTGCGTGCTGAGTGTGCACACGTTTATTAAGCACCGAGCATGGGCACCTCCCAGACTGCTTGATCCTCACGCAGCTCGGGGAGCAATCTCTCCTAAGTCAGTGGGAATGGAATCGATGGATCCTCACCAGGATCAAACCACAAAGCACAAGTCTGTCCTACTCCTGGGCCTATCTGATTTTTTGTCTCAATTCTTGTTGTCTCCCACCTTGGACCTCAGTCTCAATGACTCAGAGCCTGTCCAGTGTGCCTGGGCACCATGCTTTACCCCCAACGTCCCCCACCCCTCTCCTCCAGGGACCTGGTCCTACTTCTGAGCCCCAGGCCTCAGGAGGAAATTTCTCCTGCTTGTCGATGTGCCCCTCTCCAGCCAAGACCTTGGCCTGGCACCCCTCTGTCTCCCTGTTGCTGTGCTGTGCGCACGGCATCTATCTTTTGCTTAGCATCCCAGTCATAGAGCTTTTGCTCTGGCCCTCACCACCCATTGCCCTTCAGTGGCTTACAGAGCTCCCTGCTAGACCCTGCGGGGTGCAGATATGGTTCTATGGGAGTTCGTGGCACTCAGGAGATAAGACTCAGTCTCGGAGAACAATAGAGGAAAGAGGGCTCTGGCACCTTCAAAATCAGTCTTTCTCAAACTCCCTTGATTGTAAGAATCACTTGGAACCTTCTAAAGGTACAACTTCCAAGGCCCCACCCAAGAAAATCTGAGGTGAGACCCAAATATTTTCAACAAGCACCCAGAAGATTGTTATAATGAGGCAAGTTTGGAAAGCAGTAGGAAATGACCATATGAGAGTAGCAGTGACCATTGTTTCAACTTCCATAAGCCAAAGTACTAAGACATTTACATATATTGACTGATTGAATTATCTCAACTCCTTTTCAGATAGGTGCTAGATTCCCATCCTGGACCCAGATCCATTGACTAAGTGCTCAAAATCATACATTTAGTAAGTAGGAGAGCGAGGATCAAACCTTCACCTGCCTGGCCACTAACCCACATCAACTAAAGTAACCTGTTACTGAAGGCTAAACCGAGTAAAGAGCACAGGCCAGCACTCTCTGAGCTTTTTATTATCTGGTCCTATATCAATAACAAAATTTCATGAGTGCGCTTGGAATATATACCTATGTATTTTTAATTTATATACATATACTATTATCGTAATATATTTACATTATAAAATTTACACAAAAATAGCAATTTTTAAAAGTCGGAATCAAGAAGAATTAAACAATTTTAATAATTTTTATTTTATTTAGTAATATCTAACAAACTTTTTGCTTTCCTAAAACAATTTGTAATAATAAAAGTTACTTCAGTGAGCACAATGTGATTTTAAACATGCTTTCCTAATTTCTTTTTAATCTTGGTTTAACCTGTATGACATAGTAACCGATGGTTTGGTCCTAAATTCAGTTTGTTCTGATACTTGCTTCTAATGGCTGTTACAGCTGGAAAAGATGTCTCAAAAAGATATGTAGATCCAAGAGAAAGAAATGTGCATTGCTGCCTTATTCGGTCATCGTACTCACTTTTAAATTCCATCTACCAATTATGCAAAGGTTTTGATGAAATTTGGCTAGCAAATTTCCAACTTCCATGATGACAATCCCACTTTTATTGAAAGTCGTTTCTTTAAAATTGCAAAATAGTTGATGTGCACGGAAACATTTTTAAAACTGTCTATTCTATTTCGATCTTTTCAGAAAAAGAAGTATAGGTTATACACATTATGTTTAACAATGTTAACACAGAAAGCATTTCAAATCATCAATGCTCAAACACTGTCTTCATAGAACAAGTGACTTTTCTTTTTATTCAAGAATAATACGCACACAAGAAAATGTACATATTATAATTGTACAGATCAACGTATTTCCACAAAGCAAATACAGCCTGCTCAAGACACAGATTAAGAAACAGAACATTATCTCCAACCTGGGAGCTTCTTTATGTTTTTGACAGTTATTTTCCCTCCAAGGGTAGCCACTATCCTAACTTTCAGATTAATTTTGCCTGTTTTTTTCTTAACCTCCTATAAGTGGAATCCTACAGGAGGCAAACTTTTGTGTTTCTGGCTCCTTTTGCTCAAAATTTTATTTGTAAGATTTTGTCCATATCACTGAGTTTTGTTGTGGATCAGTCATTCATGCAGTATTTTCTTGGGTGAATAAGTTTATCCATTTTACTTTTGATGGGCATTTAGGTAATTTCCAGTGCTAGAGTATTAGAAATAGTGCGGCTATTAACATTTCAGTGTCTGTCTTCTGGTGAGCACATGTATGCTTTCTGTTGGGTATAAACCTAGAATGGAATTGCTGGATCACTGGGTTTCCTTATGTTCTGCTTTTCTGCATACTGCTAAACAACTGGCTGAACTGGTTCCTCGAATTGACACTTCCGCCACTGTGGGATTTCTAGTTGCTCTGCATTCTTGCCAGCTCTTGGTATTATCTGTCTTTTTCACATTCGCCATCTTGGTGCATGCATGATGACAGCTCATCAAGGTTTACAAGTCACTTTTGAAAATCAGTTACTACCTCACTCCTTATTAAATCATGACATTTACCCTGAAGGGACAATTTAAGTGTATGTTTGTGTTTTCTTCAAATGTACCTGCTATACCTCACTCTCAACAGTCACTTGTTATCATTGAAAAGATCAAATAATTTGGTTTCTGCTCTATTTTAAACATCTTGCCTTTATATAATGATCCACATCAATGACGTCCTATTGTGTTCTGTTCTCTTGTGACTTTAACTCCTTTGCTTTAATAGCTTGATATGGACAATGCAATAAATAAATTTCACATGAGGTGCTAGCTCAGGAAATTTACCTATTTCCCCCCCATTCTAGTCAACACAAATACCAAAAACATTGCTTTTGTTAAGAAATTCATTGACCATTGAGAATATTTTTTTCTGGTACATTTTTCCTTTAAGATCTCACAAGAAAGGACCCTCCAATATATTTCATTATTGAAATGAAGAGTCCAGCAATGACATCAGCTGAAATATGTTGGAAACATCTGTACTTTCAAGCAATTATATCACAAACCTCTCACACTAAGTTATTTGTTTTAATATTTGTTTCTTCAATTTTGGCAACAAGTTCTGTGCATCTTCCAACAGTACTGAATGACCAAGGAGTCCGTTTTAATGTGTCACCAGGTAGTTTGTAGGTTATTTCTTCAGTCATTTTCACCATAGCAAGAGCAGCAAGTGTTTGACCAATGGATTATGGCCATTTGCGTTCACCGTTAAGTAATACATTCAAAAATTATCGAATTTAATTGAAATTTGTAAAGGGCTGTAGTGAGTATCTCATGACTTTAAACAGTTGAAAAAATGTAATTTTTTAAGTCTTGTCAGTTTCAATGGCATCACACTCTCATTAGCTTTATCAAGAAACAATGTTCACTCAGGGAGAGAATCATCATTAATGACAGTGCATGAAAGACCACGTTTCAAACAGTCTTCTTAATAATTTTTAAGTCTTTTGACGAATTTTGTGATTGGCGTAATTAGACTGCCATTAATTTTATCCTGTAATTAGCGGAAAAGCAGCAAGCACCAGGAATTGCAGAGTATCAAGTCAGCCATTCTCCTGCTGTTTCCTTGGGCTTGCATCATTAATATTATCTTCAGCTTGCAGTTTCTTCACAGAAATCATTTAAATCGCTTGTCCATTTTGTGAGGATTAGTTAAACTGAAATGAGATATCACGAGCTGTAAATCCACTTAACCGGGCACATAGACATGCAATACATCGCAAATAGGCTAAATGCTTATAGGGAGCATACAAATTTCCATTTCAGAAAGATCCTCCTCCCGCTGAAGGGTTCTTTTGAATAAGTGCTGCCCTGCACTTCACCATGGGAGTCTCTAACATCAGCCCTCTAAGAGCTTCTAGAAAGCATCTTCACAGATGCTCCCCCAAGGAAGCGTGGAGGGCGTGTGGACTGATGGTTTATTATATGAGGCTCCAGCAATAAAGAACACAGGTTCAAATCGCGACCTTGCTACTTTCTCTGCGTGCATGCTTGAGGAAGTTATTTTATCTCTCTAAACCTGTCTCCTCAGCTGTATAACTAAACAGGGCGAGTGCTACCGTAGATAAATAGTATCTCAATACACCCATCTTTAGAAGAGGAAGAAAGAGAAAGGAAGGGAAGGGAAGGAAGAAAAAAGGGAGGCAGGCAGGCAGGCGGGCAGCAGAAGCATCTCTGTCTTGATTATTTTTGTCTCCCTGACATACTTAGCACAGTGCCAGGCACAGAGCATACATTGCAAAGTTATTACCGATTGCAGTGGGTTGAATGGTGGCACCAAAAAGATAAGCCTGTGTACAAATCCCTGGAAACTGTGAACATGACTTTATTTGGGAAAAGGGTCTTCGCCGATGTAGTTAAAGATCTCAACATGAGAACATCCTGGGTTATCTAGGTGGACCCTATGTCTAATGACAAGTGTTTGTGTAGGAAGCAGAAGAGGAGAAGCCACGGACACACAGAGGAGAAGGCCACGTGAAGACAGCGGCAGAGAGTGGAGCTGTGCGGCCACAAGCCCAGGAGGGCCAAGGACTGCCTGAGGCAGCAGATGCTCAGGAAAAGGCGAGGACGGATTGTCCCCTAGAGCCTTCGGAGCAAGGACACCCCCGCTGACACTTTGATTTCGAACTTCTGGCCTCCAGAACTATGAGAGAATAAATTTCTGTTGTTTCAAGCTGTTAGCCAATGGAAAAAAAAAAGAAAACGAGGTTCATAATTTGGAAAGGAGAGCTTTATTTCTCATAGAGGGTTGCAGCATGTGGGTGGCCATTCCGACAGGCTAGAAAGCAGAGCCCCTGGCTGGAAGCCAGGAACACATGCTTCAGGGGAGGAACAATAGGAACAGGAATTTATGCTGAGCGGGATGGCCAAGTATGCATATTTAACAAGCTATGGGAGTCATGAATATTTATGAAAGGACAGAAAGGCACATGTGCAGCCGTGCTTTGTATCTCTTTACAGGGTCCACTCAGTCATGGGGGTGCTTAGGATTTTTAGTTCACAAAGTCAACAAATTTGTGGTAAGTTGTTACAGCAGCCCCAGGAAGCTAATACTGATCCTGTTGGCTTCACATCATCATAAAAAGTTTGATACTACCTAATCCAATGATTCCCAAACTTAACCTCTGCAGAACCCCCTGTGGCCTTCATGATACAGAAACAGGTATGGTGCCTGTTTTGTAATTGGATGTTAAAGTATTCTGCCCCTTAAAAATAAAACTAAATTAACCAATCTAATCAACCAACCCTACATCTTACCCAACTCTAAATGTTAACACCGAAGATCACAGACTTCTGTAACTTGTCCAAGCTCTCTGGCAAGCAAGGGATAGAGTCACAGGCAGCTCCCATCTTCTCACTGCCTGTGCATTGTCTCTGCCCAGAGACAATGTCCAGTAAAGGAATGTCCTTGGAAAAGAAAGAGGAAAACTTCCACCACACTCCCGTTACAATCAGACGAGACAGAGATGCTCTTTATATTGGGCACTGCCAAACACTCAACCAGAGGTTTCTGCCTTATCTAGGCAGAAAAAGGAAGGGGAATTCAAGTGTGTGTGTTGGTAGCAGGCAGGGAGTCTCAGGGAACGTGCCCATGGTTTCCACACCTGAAAAGGGAGAGGTTCCTTCCTCTATGGACTGCCCTGTGAGCTCAGCCTGCTGTCACTTTGCAGCCCAACAAAAGCTAATCCTTTCTGTAGCCCTGTCACTTCTATCTGTGTGACCTTGACCAAACTTAACCTTCTCTGCACCCCTGTGTCCTCTGAGGGAATGGGAACAATGCTATCTTGCAGGGTTGTTGCAAGACTTAATGAAAGTTGGGAGACTTAAGTGAGATGGTGAAGCCTAGCTATCTTGAGCCCAAATTCTGGAGACAAGCTGGTTGATTCCCCTCTATGACGCACTAGCTGCAGACCTTGGGCAATTTATTTACCTCTCTGTGCCTCAGTTTCCTCATCTGTAAAACATAGGTAATGCCACCTACCTCAGAGGGTTTTTATGAAGTTTAGAATGAGCTAATATTCCTAAAGCGCTTAGACCGTTGGCTGGCAGAAAGTGCTCACTGAGTGATTGTTATATCAAAAATTAATATGGAAATGTACCTATGGAAGGGACTTTTGATTCAGAATTTGGTAAAAAAATAAAAAAAACAAACCAGAATTTGATTGCATCACAATGCATCAAAGTCAGTTTTAGCAAAAGAAAAGTTTGTTCTTCTGACAGATGCTCTGCTCCGAAGATTCAGAAAGGCAGAAAATCTTCTCCTCTGCCCAAGGCAGTGTGGAAGAAAGTTTGATATGGAAAGTAATACCCTGAGGGTTTCTATGACTGGCCGACAGTCAGAGGGCTTTCTGTCTGCTGATGAATTGTTCCAGCATTCTGAACCTAAGCGAGGGGCGTGCATCTGTCCAGCCCCTGGCACACAGGAGGTGTTGAGCAATTCCCTTCCCACTTTCGCATGCTTCCCCTCTGAGGGGACTAGGGTTATTCCAGGCCTGGGACCAGGCATCCCCAAGCCATGACCACGTACCTCCCTGACTCAAGTCCAATTCCCATAAAACTAGTCTGCAGGCCTCTGGCTCACATCAGCTGATCTCTGAGTTCGCTCACTTCTTCTGACAAAATAATAATAAGCACCAAGTGTGTGGCAGGCTCTCTGCTGCTAGGCACCAGGAACAGAGATGAGCTCATGGGGAAATGAGATTAATGAATAGAACATTACAAGTCCTATTAGGTGGGAGCACAAAGGAGACAATTCAGCTCAATTGGGGAGGGGGGTGGCGGGGGGAGGTGGCAAGTATAGAACAATTCCAGAGCATTTGCTGTGTGCTAAGCATGACTGCGCGCATCTCCATTTATTAAAGCGTGCAACCCTTACGACCTTTCTATCAGGTAGAGGGTATATCCCAATTTGCAGAGATTAAATGTCTTGGCTAAAATCACACAGCTAGTAGGTGTAGAATCAACGTGCATCCAGACAGTGGGACCCCAGGCCCCATGCTCTCTGCCACCACACTGCCTTGTATTAATAGCTGGGGCCGAGGTGTCACTTGCCTGGTGGCTCATTGCAATTCACCACTGTGTTCCCAATTCCTTCAACACTAGAAAAGAGTGAGATCTACTTAAAAGGCCAATGCCTGTCAGGAAAGAGGAGCTAATCTTACCCTCTGAGGGCCCTGCTGCTCAAGGTTATTGCTGTATGTAGGGTGAAACTTCGAGAGACAGACTTTGGTGGTGCAGTGTGAGTCACATTCTGACTGAATCACTTTCAATCCAATTCATTGTATCAAGGCCCAGTATGGTCAGGCCTTAGGCCTGACATCACATCTCGTATTCACACCAACTTTCACGTCCCCATTTCACAGATAGGGAAAGCAGAGGATTAGAGAGCTGACGTCAAGTGCCCTGCTTAAATCATCCAACAAAAAAGAGAACTCTAAATTTCATGCCTTTATCACTGCTGCATTGGCCCTGGAATCACTAGGGGAAAAAAATGCTAGAAGCCGGATAATGCAGGGCTTCTATCGCATGAAAGGGCCACAAACAGGGGGAAGAATAGTAAATAATAACAATGATAAGAGTGGCAGCTAACATTTACTAAGTTCTTAGCATGTTGCAAGCACGATGTAAACACATTATCTCACTCAATCCTCTTGACATCCCTGTGACATAGGTTCTTTTTAATCCTTATTTCACGAATAAGGAAAATGAAGCTCAGATGATAAATAATTTTTCTAATTTGTGTGTGGCACAGCAGAAATTCGAACTCAGGCAAGTTTGAATCCGGAGCCCATACTTTCAATTCCTCTTGCCCTGGCAGCCAAAGATGTGGTGTCCAAATGGCTTCAGCATGGCTGGGTGCCCTTGGACAACATACTTAACCTCTCTGAGATTTGACTTCATCGATTGCAAATGCGGGACCAATAATACCCACCTTCTGATGTGGTAATAAAGCGGGGTGAAATCACCTCCCCAGGTGATTCCGAGGCACAGCCAAAGTTGGGCTCCGTCCATTAGGCCCATGTAGGTCATAGGGCTGCTCACCTTTAATGTGTTATGAATCACCTGGGATCTCGTTAGCCACAGCTCTGACTCAGCAAGTCTGGGGTGGGGCCTGAGATCCTGCTTCCTCCCCCACCCCAACTCCCCAACGGCTGGTGGACCACACTTTGAATACCAAGGCTGTAGGTCATCGTAGTGCTATGGATTTTCTCTTAAGTGTCAAAGAAAGTCCCTGGACAGCATTAAACAGCGGAGTGTTGTGCTCTGTTCTACCACCTAGCAGAATCATCTGGCTGCTCTGGAAAGAACAGAGCTTCAGGTGGCAGAGGGGCAGGTAAGCTACAGTGAAGTTGTGGGGGGCGGGGGCCAATATCTGTCCTGGCCCAGAGACGACATAAAAACTGAGCCAAGCACGGTGTCCAGCATAGGAAGCCAACAATTTACAGGGACAGTTGTCATTATCAAGCCTGAGAGTGGGCAAAGAGTGGGCCCACAAAGGTCCTGAGGTGATGCTCCTCCTGCTGTTTCTCACCTGGGCCGCCTGGAGAAGAGGAAGCTTTCTCTGGGTGCTGGGTGAGAGCATCCTCTCCCCGGCTGTGACAGGGCACCGTGGAGAAAGGAATGCGAAGACCTAGCCAGGCAGCTTGGAGAACAGAGCAGACATTTTCCTGAATTCCACAGGCTGCCTAGACCCAGCCCAGAGCCCAGCACCACCGGGGGCCCTGGGCCTTCCATGCCCCTTCTTTTGGGTGCTCAGATGAGAGAGTTCGAAGGGAAAGGATTTCCCTTCCAAAGGAGGAGCTGTGAGCATTGGATGAAAGACTCATCTCTCCAGGCTCTGTTTCCCTCTCGGCGGGGTGAGTCACGCTGCTAGCAAATGACAAACATGGGTAAATAAGATAATAGCAATAACACAGGTGACTCAGCGGACATCAACACCCATCTGCCAGGGCTCAGAGGCCTGCAGCAGGCAACCGGCCGTGTTGGAAAAGGAGCATGGCTGAGAATAAGGGATCCACTCAAGACAGGTTTTTTCCTCGTCCTCATTGCAGACAGCATTTCACAAGGTGTTCCTTCCCACTGGGAGCTGCCTGAGTCTGGCAGGCCCTGGCATTAGTCACGGGGGAGGGAGGTCTGGGCCTGAAAGTAGGGCCCAGGGATGGAGGCGTATGTGCAAACTTTTGAGGGTTGCAGAAAACACAGCGCCCTTCTCTGATCACGGCTACCCATTCTGCCCCTCAGGACTGGGCTAGGCCTCATTTTCTCCCCCAAACCTTCCATCAAAATGAATTTGGACCCTGGGGTATTTATATATAAAATAAGAGGATATCCGGGATTTATTTTAAAAACTCTGCTCCCCACCCTAAAATTCTTGGGAGGTGGTAAATGAAACTAGATTGGCAAAAGGTTGGTAATTGTTGAAGCTTGTGATGGGTATACAGGGTTCATTAAACCCCATATTGACTCTGCTTTTGTGTACTCTTAAATTTTCATGATAAAAACCCTTTGTTGTCATTGTCACTTTTAAGAG
>RJWJ010038285.1:0-15123 GCA_004363605.1 Indri indri
GAAGCCTTCCTTCAAACGGAGTGGGTTGAAGCAATTACATACATCAAAGTAATATTTACAGTTACATTTGGGGAGAAAAAAGACAGAGGGAGAAGAGCAGTGCTTTTTTCCAAAGCAAATTATTTCAGAATGTGTCATAGCATGCTCGAGATATATTAAAAAGAGCAACAGACGATGTTTCTGCAACCTGTTCCAAACCGTTTATAAACCTAAATTTAAAAAAAAATCCCATGTACATACAAATCTCTATACCACTGCATATTTTATAATGAAAGTATTATATGAATATAAATTAGTATTTGGGATATATAAATCAAATTAAAATGTCTGCAAACTACATATTTGGTTCGACCATCTTCCTTTCATAACTATTAAGCCAATATATCCATTCCCATAGAAATTATAATTATTGGCGTTTAGTGATGGAAGTAAGGAGGAAGATATTGACAGGCAGCGTTGCGGTGCAGAATGAGTGCATGGGGCCCAGACTGCAATCACGGCTGACCTGAAGCCTCCTGCCCTTCCAGCTCCTCATGCTTTAGAAATGGTATTTGAAACAGTAGACTCTCTGGTCCACCACTGAATCCCCGGAATGTATAGCAGGGCCAGCGTTTGGAAAACAAATGAATGACCTCTGCAGTGTGCCTGGAACATAGTAGGTTCTCAATAAATAGCACAGGCTCGTAGTCACTGAGTGCTCACTATGTACTAGGCTCTGTTCTAAGAGCTTCATACGCAGCTCTCACTGGATCCCAACAATCACATTCTTATTAGTCTCTATTTTACAAGAGAGAAGAACACAGCCCGGAGAGGGTAAATAACTTCCCCTGAGGCTAAATGGCAAGTAGTGGTATGGGAAATGGTAGACATGATCATTAATCCTATTAAATAATACGGATCGAACCCTGGTTGTCCGTGCTGCTGCCCTCATGCTAAGTGGAGTGTGGGAGTTAACTCTCCTGACAGGTGCAGAAGGGCTTCCCCACCCCCAGGCCAACCACCCCCAGCTCTAACAGACATTGACCTCCTGCTACCATACAAGGTAAGACGCTGAGTGCTGGGGCCTCACCCAGAACATACGGCCCCAGAGGTTCCCCCAGAACACAGATCACATCCACATTCATTGTCTGTGATCTCTCTGCAATAGCAAGATGAATGTGTCCTATAATGTCCCGTGGAATTCATCTGCCTAAATCCCCATACCCACTCCTATTTTGTGCTGTTTCCCATGTATATAGAGACAGAAATGTAGCAATTGATCTTTTCCAATTAAGTCCAAATTCAAATCAATAATTGAGCACCTAATGTGTACCAGACATCATGAAAGGAATTTTGGCATCCAACCTTCACAGCAACGCTCTGAAGTAGGTATTATTGTTCCTATTTATACATAAGGAAAACTCATCTGAGAGCAATGACATGTTTTGGTCACCATCACAGAGCCAACGCTCTGAAGTAGGTATTATTGTTCCTATTTATACATAAGGAAAACTCATCTGAGAGCAATGACATGTTTTGGTCACCATCACAGAGCCAACAAATGGTACCAGCTGGACTTGAATTCAGAGTCTGACTTCAAATCAAGTGCTCTTTCTGGGTTCTAAGTGATAAAAAGGTATACATATGGATTTAGATTTCTGTTTCTGTGAGTCACTAATAGCTCGTGTTGAGAGTCCCCCCATGAGGAAGGGGCGTGTGCATTGCACTCCTGAAAAGCACAGCCACATCTCTGATACAGCACTGCTTCGCAGAGTTAGGCCTGGGTCCAGCAGCATCAGCGTCTCCTGGGAGCTTAGAAATTCAGATTCCCAAACTCCAACCTACAGCATCAGAAAGGCAAGTGCTAGAGCCGGCCACCTGTGTTTGAACAAGCCCTCCCGGTACAGCCTGATACCACTCGAGTTTGAAAGCTTCAGCTAGAAGCATTGTTACCAGGAGCGCAAGCTTTGGAGCTGGGGGAGAGGCCTCTGAGCTCGCATCCGGCTCTGCCCCCACTGGCTGAGGGACAGTAAGTGGGATGGAGGGAAGAAGAGACAAGAGGGGGCCAGGGAGATGGTGGGTTTGAGAGCTGTCGTTGCCACTGTGAAATGTCTGACCCCTTACATGAGTCCCATTAAGGTCACTGTGTTGAGCACTGGGAAAATCAAAGATGAACAAGACAGCCCCTGCCATCAGGATACCCAGTCTATGGCAGGGCAGGAGAGTGAGCTTGGAACCATAAAATGCTACCTATAACAGATCATAAGGCTGTGCCACGTGCCGTGGCTGAAACAGACACAGGCCCTATGGGGACATGAGAGACATAGGATCGGGGAGGTGAAGGGCTGGCCGCGTCACACTTTAGTGAGCAGCAGAGCCAAGGTTCCAGTCTGTGGCTTCATTTTCCAAGTGCGAGCCCCCTTTCCTACTCCACTCTTGACAGCACTGGTACTAACAGTGCCGTTCTCACTTTCCACGTTCGGACCCTTCCCAGTTCATCACCTCACTGACTACTGACTTTTTTCCTTCTGCCACTAGCACATGCAGCAATAGTTAATTCCAGTGGGAGAAGCTGCAGGTGGCTGTAATTTCCCGGGGCCCATGAGAGGCAGTCCTCATGCTTTGGAGACGGGAGCCCTCTTCCATTCCATGCATGAGCCCTCTCTGGGGCCCCTCCAGCCAGGCAAGCCTAGGAGTCCAATGGCCACTGCTGCCTGTCTTCCCTCCTGAGAGCTCTGGCCTTGCCCCGCCTGCTCTGCAGCTGCGCTGGGACTCCACAGCAATGAGAGATCCATAAGAGACACATCTGTTGCTCTGGCCCACCTTGCTATGCAGAAGGCAGTGTCCTCCGGAAAGATCTCACGAGCAGAGAGCTTTATGGCAGGCCCAGGGTTCTTTCACAGAGAATGCATCAAATGCAGAATGGTCCTCCACACACTTCCCTGTAAGTAATTGTCTGCAGGGGCTCCTAAGTAATAGATGCTCAATAAACACTGCTGAAGAGAGGGGAGGAAGAAGGGAAAATAAAGTCAGGACCCACTAGAGTTTTATGGTGTTGATACTCCAGGATGTTGGTAGCATGCAGTACACCCAGAGCCTCGTACAGTGCCTGAAACTTATTAATACTTAAACAGATGAGAAAAGAAACCTAACCGGGAAGAAGGATGGAAAGGAGAAGAGATAGAAGGCAGAGACCAAGTAAGGGAGGTTCAGAGAAAGGGTGGAGGAGAGTCTGGACTCAGGAGTTGTTCTGCCCACCTGGGCTAAACCAGGCATAGCAAATCATCCTTCTTCTCTTACTCGTCTGCTGTAGAACCCATTAAAATGCCCAATATTTTTGTTTTCATGTTTTAGTATTTGTCAGGAGCATTGATAACTTATTCGAGAGGGATTATAGCTTATAAAGACATGCTTTCTATCCTCAAGGAACTTGAAATCTAGTTGAGAAAAGAAAAAAAAAACACAAGTAAGGTTTAGCGATTTGAGATTTAAATAATAAATTAATAATTATGTACTTACGTACCACCTTCTAGGTTTATTAAGTATATTATTAGAGCAAGAAATGCCACAAGAGCTCAGAGGAGGGAGAGTCCAGGTGGGCCCTGGCAGGGCAGCTTCCTGAGCAGGTGGGAGTGGGGCCAGCCCTTTGTGGGTGTGAGCTTCGTGACAGTTCTAGGTGGTACCAAACACTTCCAGTGTTCTCCCCAGGATCTCTTCAGGGAGGATCTCTTCAGGGAGTTGCCTGCCCCAAATATTTTTATAAAAATAAAATAGATAAAAAGAAGATTCTTGAAACTAATTGGGAATGTCTTTAAGAAAGAATGAAACCATTTATTCACTTATTAAGTATGAACCTTGGCCTGATTCCACCTTGGGGTGAGTTGCACCTGTTTCAAAGTAATTGCAGCTGGGCAATACTCTCCATCTGTAACCTGTGACAAACACATGCAGCTTATTCCATGGCAAACACAAGTGGCATTTGCATACACACACTGAGTAGGCTCCTACTGCATGCTAGGCACTCCGTTGGCCTTGTTGGGCTAGGGCAGACCCGTGTATAGACCCAGACGGGTCTGCGGTGCATCGCTAGGTATCTCGCCCTTGGCATGCCCCTCTGCTCTATGCTCCTCTGTGCATGTGTGCGTGGCATTCACGCGTTCATGCTCATTCAATGGCACATTGGTGTGCACGTGCTCTAGGCACTGCATTAGGCACTGGGTATCCCTTTTAGGAAGTCTGAGAATTCAAGTTGGCTCTATTCTAGTTATGTGAGTGTGAGCTCAATGACATAGGTGTCAGGGATGTACCCAGGTGATGAAAGAAGAGCTTTGGTGGCCACATGGGAAGCAAGGAAAACACTGTCCAGGTCATCGCTACCTTTCCTCTGGACTTTGTAAAGCCCAGTCCTTCCCTCCCCCCCCCCCCCCCATCCTGTGTGTTCTTACATTACTTTTCTGAGATGCAGTTCTGAGTATCCTTTATCCGTATGCCTGGCAAAGCTCCACACTGCCCCCAGGATGACACAGGCCTTGCTAGCTCACCCCCAGGTTCCCTGATCTCTGAGTATACTGTGCATCTCCGAACTGTAGCCCCACAGCTCCCTGATAAGAACCCACCACCTCTGAGTGGTGGAGAGGAAGGAAGCTGAGATCTACCATCAGACAGGCTGGCTGTGGTTCCCAGGGGCTAACCTCAGTCAACCCAGCCATAAAATGAAAGGGTTAGTTCATAGTCCATAATGTCCATTTGGTGCTAGTAGTATTCTATAATAGCCCTAAAATTGAGATAAAGGTGCTTTCTGCCAAGAATTGCTATGAGGTTTGGGTAAAATCATTTTTGTAAAGTGTTCAGTTCCTGACACAATACATTCAAATAGAGAGAAGAAGAGAATGAATTTAGAAACATTAGATCCTTCTTCATTTCTCTCTAGATTATATTAAAAATGAGGTTAGTGACTCTTAGAAATATCAACTGTCTTTCAAAAATTAGGAAATTTTATTCTAGAGCAGCCTTTTAATTTACAGGGCAGAATTTAAAATGAAATGTGGAGTTGAGCTAGTTAATCTTGGAGGTTTGGGAAAGAGAAAAGGCTGGCAGTGTGAAATCACCCTGATCATGTCCCAAGGGTTTTGCTACCGAACTCTGGACCAGTAGGCAGTGCCTGGGGAGACCCAGAGAGGACCGCACACCACACTCGAGGGGGCAATGAGTTATTCATCTCCATGCCAGGAGCTTGACCCTGGAGACAGGGCCAAATCCCGTCTCTATGGGACCAGAATAACACACCATCCACACTTTGTTCCCATGGATAAACAGAACACAAGTACACCCTGCCTACTTTGTCAAATCCAGTTCTATCAGGCAGCAGGAGAGAAAATGAGTTTTCTTTAGTATCATTTAAAAATTATTAAAGGTCTTAAATTATTTAAAAGTATTAAAAATTAAAAATAATCCAGAATTAAAAATCTGTATTTGTAATGAGCTTTAAATATTGAAAACCATAGACCTCCGAGGGTCAGCCTTGTTCGTTTTCTGTTCCGTAAACTCCCTTGCCACAGTGTTGACACCTGCCTGCACACACCGGAAATACAGAGGAAGGAAGACCTGCTTCCCTCGGGCCCAGATGTGGAAGGGAGCAGGGGCAAGGAGGGCAGAAGTGTGGCTGCCAAACCGTAACACCATACAGCTGTGGCCCGTTCACACGTGGCCGGGTTATGGATGCTGATGAAAGGAAGCTGGGGTGCATCCTTGTAACTCCCTGGCAAGCAGCAGCTTGCAAACACATGGGCCTTGCCTGAGCACAGATAGAGCACATCAAGTCTCCATGAAGTTTGCTAGCAGCATCTTTCATTAATCACCCTAGGCTGTCAAGCTGCAGAGTGTTAACACAGGAGCCTTTTCAGAGAGCTTGTTCGCTGCTAGTGTTGAGACAATGTCCTTCTGCACACCAGCCAGACAAAACTGCGGTGTTGGGGACACCTCCTGGGCCCTGGGCGGCTGGTTCCCACCTTCCTCTCCGCCCTCCCCCCTTTTGTTTCTCCAGCTCTCGCTCACAGCAGCGGGCTCAGCTGGAACAACAACACCCCGCCCCCGGTTTTGCTGATGCTTCCTCTGCTAATTCACTTGGCTTGCATTGACGCAAGGAGAGCCCTAGGGTGCATAATCCCAGAGGATGTGACATCTGAATGAGCGCCATCAGTCTGGGGCCCCACTGAGAGGCGGAGAGGATCAGATAAGCCACTTTCAGACAGCCTTGACAATCAGGAGGAAGGTCCCAGATGCAGAGAACTCTGCGGCCTACAGGCTTGTAAATAAGAAGGGATTTAGAGTTGGACAAATCCCAGCTCAGCCAATGCCTTGGTGTGATACTTCAGGCAAGTTGCTGAACCCTTCTAAGCTTTAGTTGCCTCTGCAGACTGGAGCTGGAAATGCCTGCCAGCCAAAAGCTATGCCATACCCAGCACCTCCGAAAGTTGCCTCCCGCCCTCTGTATTTATTATATGTTCGTGCCTATGATAACACAACATAAGACTGACTCTCTTGCACAATTTTAAGTATACAATAAGGTACTGTTAACTATAGGCACTATGCTGCCCACTGGATCTCTAGGACCTACTTATCTTGTATAACCAAAACTTCATATCCTTTGACTGATATCTCCTCGTTTTTTCCTTTCCCTTGGCAACCACCCTTCCACTTTGCTTCTATGAATTTGACTATTTCAGATTTATGACAAAAGTGGTATCATGTAATATTTATACATTCACAGGTTTATACTTATTAAGTTGTAGACATTAACTATGTACAGCTTTTTGTATATTAAAAAATTAAATTAAAAAAGTCAAATTGGAGAAAAATAAATTGTGAAGATAAATATAAATAAGTGGGTTGAACTGGCCCATGAAAATGAAATGCCTACCAACCAGACTTGAACCTGCCTCAGTGCCTGAATAGGTGCTCGAAAATACTGGCTCTTCCCTTGTGTCTCTGGACTATTTTTAGATGTCGAATGAGCTTAGTCCTGCCTTTGAGAGTCCGAGACTTGGAATGATGCTCTAGTGACTCTAGGCCCCAGTTTAGAAAATTAATGAGTTGGACAATATCATTTCCAATATGCTTTCTAGTACTGTCTTTGATTCTAAACTCCAGATGTTGTCAAGATCAGAAGAAGGCCAGAACCCTAATTTAAAAGCCAAGGTTCTTTCTAGGATCCCAGGAAGCGTTTGCCTTTTCATTCAAAATCCCTGGGCTCAGATTTGCATGCTGCCCATGTTGGAGCAGCTGCCTCGGATCACAAGTGGGATGACCTGCCACACTTACATTAAGCTCGTTGCACGCAGTCACAACAACATACCATGTGCACTTCACGTGTCATGAGCTACAAGTTTGAGGAGCCTTTGGGGGCCTTAATCAAAGACCAAGATGTCAGGGAAGAGACTATATGTTTAAAGCGTTGGGAGAGCTCTCAGGCCCAAGATAAATGATTTGCTCCTCACCAGCTGATTTACTGTTAATTTCTGCAGAATCGCAGGCAACTTGCAAGGACGCCAACTGCTAACCACGAGGGTCCCCAGGCCGCAGCTGCACGGTGCCTCTGAAGCCCAACTGGCCACTTCCTGCAGGCACCGGGCAGGATTCGGGAGGCAGAGAGGCTGCTGCCAGCTCCCTCACTGTTAGTGGCTCTGTGGACTGGGCAAGTTTTGAGCTGTCTGAATGCCCTGTTTTCTCTTCTGTGAAGTTGAGGCACTGACAGCTGCCCCACAGGATCACTCTGAGGATGAACATGCTGAACAGAAGGCAACAGAGTAGGCTGGAAGCCGAACTTGTTCACTGGGGTCTCCTGGTTACTAACGTCTCACTGCTTAGCTATTCTGTGCCCAGTGTCCCAGCCACCAAATAGGCCTCATAAATATTTACACCCAATGAGTGTTGCGATGCTCAGTTAATTGCTCCTGTGACGCACTTTGAGAGCCTCGGAGGAAAGGTATAATGCAAGGGCCGGGATTATTAAAGACACAAACAAGTCAGCTCATGGAAGCAGCAACCTTTGGAGCTTTCCATTGCCTTGGGGCTTTTCCTATCACTTCCCAAAATCTAGGGAAAACGTGCCTCCGAAGGCGTACTGTCCCGGGGCGAACACTGGCTCTGCAAAGAACTTGTCGGAAAATGGGCAAAGACATGTACAGATAACTTACCAAGGAGGAAATGCAAATGGCCCGAAACCTTTTGGGAAAAAAAAGGTCAATCTTACTAGACATCAAGGAAGTGAAATGGGTAAAATAAGGAATCAAGGGGCAAGTAGGTAGTGTGGTTTCAAAGTATGGATTTGATGGTGGTCAAATGTGGAGAGACGGTCACAGCACCCTCTATGGATAAGAATATAAATTCATATGAATTGACTCAGCTCATCCAGAAAGCAACTGAGTAATATGCAACAAAGGAACTAGAATGGTCACATGATCTGACCCCTTCATTGTGCTTGACAAAGTCTCTCCATGGAAATTTTCAGAGATGAGATTTAAAATGCAAAAATAAATGCACATTACATTATTTACAAAAGTCAAAACTAGCAAGAACTAAATACCCCCTGTGAAATATCATTTAGCCAATAAACATAAACTTTCTGAATAACATTTAAAGATATAGAATGTATTTGTAACATCCGAATCCACTACGTTCCTTTGTATTATTTTTATACATACACATATTTAAATGTATGCATACATCTTCATACACAGATACACATATGTACATGAAAATCACTGGAAAAAATCACCAAATTGATTTTTATTTTCTTCTACATGTTTTTTTCCTATTTTCTATATTCTCTATAAAAAATATGTCACTTCTGGTCTATAATAACACAAACATGAGGAAATTTCATAGGTTGATTTATAAAACAGCATTTGATGACTGCCCATTCCTGTGGGGGAGGTTGGTGAACTCCAGGCAGCTGACACTCATGTTCTTCTCTTTTAAGCCCTAGGTCATGGCCGCGCCTCAATAGTGCCACAGGTGAGTCAGGGCCCCTGTCATCTAAGCGGTGGGAATGTCAGCATGGGTCTGCTGAGCTGTTCTTTCCATTCTTTTGTTTTTCTTTCCACAGAACTATTGGCCTGTTTATAATGACATTAGCTACTTACAATCCTTCTCTCCAGTTGTTCCCAGGGGACAGCCTGGTCTGTGACTCTCACAAGCGTTGGACACTCACAGATTAGGTGGAGATCCTGGCTCTGCACTCGTTAGCTACACAGCCTTGAATGAAGCGTAGGTCCCTCTGAGTCTGAGTTTCTCCGTCTGTGAAATGGGTATAAGTGTGCCTCGCTGCTAGTATTGTGGCTGCTCATTCATGTTCAATCAACTAAACTCTACAATAGGTTTTCCCCAAAACATGAGTTGAGTGAAAGAATGGTTCAGAAGCCACATTTTATGCGTCCCTTGTGTCTCTTGTGAGAGCCTGTTTCCTGGTACCAGGCACTTCATAGGAGCCCATTCAAGTTTTGAGTAAAAGTATATATACTATTGGTCTTGGAAGGTTGTTATTTCAGGGAAAGTCCCCTTGAGCTTCCCTAGAAAGCTGGTGGCTCAATATGATGATGGGAATGAGACAGAAAAATTAAGAAATAGTCCAGAGAAAGCACAAAGAAGTGATGAAATCACAGGGAGTTGTGTAATCAGCAAATGAATTTGAAAGCTTCATCACAGAGCAGGTTGGGGTATATGACAGGCACTCGGCATGTCCCAAACAGCAGTGAGGATTGGGCAGAAGCGAAGTAAAATCGTGAAGTATGAGTTTAAGTAGGGAATGAGCACCCACCTCTAACCCCTCTGACAGAAAACATCCTGATTAAATTTTCCAGTCGGGCCTAACAGAGGTTGTGTTCTCTTAAGGTAGATGCTTCCTAATTGCACTGGAGTCTTTAACCTCAAATAGCCTCTTCTACCTGCCTGCGCCTCTCATTCCCTCCTGCCATCCTTGGGAGTCCTGGAGGAAACTCTAGAAAATTCTAAGGGGGATGGGAAGTGGGACTGAAGTTGCTTATCTGATGCAGTGGCTGGTGAATTCTAAACCACACGGGTAAAATAGAGCAGCCAATTCTGCCTACCTGTACCCTCCCCTTCCGTCCTGCTCCCCACCTTGGTTAAGGCAGAGAAGAACTGACAGGCGGGCATTCCATTTCATTGACACCATTCTAGAGACACTCACAAGGAAAAGAAAGCAAATCAAAACCCCCAAAAAGTCAGTTGAGATAAAGCTGCCCAGGCTTGCCAGTACTCACTAGAATCTATACCCTGCCAAAAATGCTTAGCAGCAAAGCACGCCATCCCAGCCTGTGCATACTTATGAACCACTACAAATGCCCACTAAAATACAGCAGAACCTGATAAAATCAAGGATGTGCATAAGGGTTTGCATGAAAGAATGCTCATCACACTGGCATTTGTAACATTCCCCGATACTTCAAGTTGTTTCCAATGTTTTACCGTGAGATTAGTTAAAAATGGGGTAGGGCATCCACGTGAGAAAATACTCTGTAGCCATTAAAAAATGGTGACGTCGAAGCACATTCATTGTCATGGATAGGTTGATATACAGTTTTGTGAAAAAGCCGGGGAAAAAGCAGTATGCACGGTGTGATCACATATTATAGTCTCTCCATATGTATATATCTCTATGTGCATATATAGACCGTATGTATGTGTGTATGTGTATATAGTCTGTGTGTGTGTGTAGTGTGTGTATGTGAGAGTGTGTGTGTGTGTGTGTGCGCGCGCATCTGAGTGATTTGGCTATAGTCAAATACAGTGCGTGTCTTGGCATGGTAACATTATAGTGATTTTTATTCTCTTCTTTTTTGCATATTCATGTCTTATAATTTTCTTCAGTAGTGTATATTTTAGTACACTGAAATCAATCTATCAAAAAACAAATTCTTAAAAAAAAAAAAAAAAATACTCCAGGCCTAGAGAAGGAGGCAGACACATACTCAAACTGGGACCATCCGTCAGAGTCGATACCTTCTCAGAGGCTTACGTAGAGAGAGAACAGTGCCGTATTTTTCCACAAAATAAACCTGAGTTTTTCTCCTTCCACTGAATAAAGAATGAAATTTCAGGAGATGCCCTATTTAGAAAGTGGGTCCCTCTGTCTTACATGACCACACACAGCAAAAACCCCGATAAAAATAGATATTGGCTGATTCAATTAAACAGACAAATTTCATTTTATCAAGAAAAAAATATATATATAAGTTTTCTAAGGAAAGCAGTCTTTAAGGTTGATTCTTTTCCTGCTTTTAAAAGAAAAATTAATAAGAATTTTAGAACTAGGGGAGAAGCGTCAAGCATAGAATTTGTGAGTCTGCAATGCCCCCTGCTGGCTATTTCTAGATGTTGCAATGCCTGTGTGTGTTTAGCAGAGGGCTGGCATCAGCCTGGTATTCCCCAGGATGTTGGGAATATTGGTACACAGAAACAAATAAAAATTGACAGTTGAATTGCTGAGACAAGGTATTTGCCCAGTTCTTATAAACTCAAGCCATGATTTCAAATAATCCCCAAATTAGTAAACCCAAGGAGTTAACCATTGTCTTCAAAATTCAGTGTTTTTTAGAATCACAACAGATAGGGTTTATGCTTTAGCAGGCCTATAGTGAGGCTGTATAATCCTTACTTTTAAGATAACTCCAATTCAGGTAGTTCTAGACTGTTATTTTGAGAATCACTGGCTAAGAAAGAAAGAATCAAGACTGTCCCCACCAAGAAGCTGCTCTTAATTCTCCAGGTAAAAACTGCTTCAGGACATTTCACTTGCGTTTCTGCAGAGCACCCAGGGAATGGGATGGGAGACAGCTGCCCTCCCTATCACCATTCATTCACTCATCCATCCAGTCATTCCTCCGGTTTGTGTTAGGTCCATATAACCACCTTTGGGCACAGATTTTTTTAAAGAAGAACATAAAAATGAAAGATCCCAGGGACTCAGCTGGTCTGAGATTGTAATACTGTACTTTGCTGATGAGGAATTTAAGAACTAGAGAAGGGAAGTAAATTTCCGAGGGCCACCTAGTGAGAACATTTAGCCTGTTCTTCAAACTCCCATTAAATGTTTCCTGTGTAGCTATTTCTGTGAGTTTGGACTATTTGTGGCTTGATTTTTTTTTTAATCTTCATAGAGCTTATTAGTATCATTTATTTTGGGAGAACTTTGTGGTATTCCTTAGGAATTACTTCCTTCCTTATAAAATGAGGGTGTTGAACAAGGTCAATTCTCATATCGACCTCATGTCTTTTTTTTATATGTGTGTGGCTTGAAATTATTAGCTCATAACAATCAAGGCATTCAGGGAATAAACTGAAATGTGGAGAGACTGAGTCTCTCTCTTTGTCCCGTGTATATATATACAGTCATGTTTCACTTAATGACAGATACATTCTGAGAAATGCATCATTAGGTGATTTCTTCATTGTGTGAGCATCATAGAGTGTACTGACACAAACCTAGATGGTATAGTTTATTACACACCTGGGCTATATGGTACAGCCTATTGTTCCTAGGCTACAAACCTGTACAGCATGTTACTGTACTGAATACTGTAGGCAATTGGAACACAATGGTAAGTATTTGTGTATCTAAACATAGAAAAGATACAGTAAAAACAGTATAAAAGATTGAAAATAGTACACTTGTACAGGGCGCTTACCATGAGTGGAGCTTGCAGGACTGGAAGTTGCTCTGGGTGATTCAGAGAGTGAGTGGTGAGTGAATGTGAAGGCCTAGGACATTACTGTGCACTACTGTAGGCTCTATAAACACTGTGCACTTAGGCTATACTAAATTTATTTTTTAAAAAATTCTTTCTTCCATAATAAATTAACCTTAGCTTACTGTAAATTTTTACTTTATAAACTTTTAATTTTTTTAACTTTTTGACTCTTTTGTAATGACACAGCTGAAAACACAAACACATTGTACAGTTATATAAAATATTTTCTTTATATCCTCATTCTGTATTTTTTAAAATTTTTTTTTACTTTTTTTGTTAAAAACTAAGACACAATCACACACATTAGCCTAGCCCTACGCAGAGTCAGGATCATCAATATCACCATCCTCCACCTCCACATCTTGTCCCACTGGAAAGTCTTTGGGGACAATAACATGCATGGAGCTGCCATCTCCTGTGATAATGACAGCTTCTTCTGGATACCTCCTGAAGGACAGCTTGAGGCTGTTTTATAGTTAACATTTTTTTATATATAAGTAGAAGTACAGTACACTAGAAAAAAAGACAAAAAGTATAGTATAGTTAATACATAAACCAGTAACATAGCCATGGATTACCATCAAGTACTATGGTTTGTTTAGTAGGTTTGTTTACATACTCACCACAAACAAGTGAGTAACATGTTGAACTACAGCGTTATAACAGCTATGATGTCATTAGGCAATAGGGATTTTTCAGCTCCATCATAATCTCATGGGACCGCCATCATTATTTGGTCCATTGTTGACCGAAACATCACTATGTGGCACATGACAGTGTGCGTATATGTATTTTTCTATCTCTATCTCTATTTGCATTTCTTTCTCCCTCCCTCTCTTCCTTCCTTTTCCCTTCCTTCTCCCCAAGTATAAGCCATATAGTCAAAGATCTTTGAACAGCATAATCCTTCATGCAAAGATAGTGAAGAGGAACATAAGGAATTTTATTCCTGCATTTTCCTACAGACGTGGATTGATGCCAAACTGAAGATGTTCTAAAGTTTGGAACCTGCTGGGGGGAAGGGTGTGGACTATTATCATACTGAGATGAAAATCAGCTCGATGCCCTCTATCCCTAAATAACTTCTAGTTCCTAAAAGGTAAAGACTGTGAGAGGCAGCACAGTGCACAGGAAAGAACCTGAGGTGTTAAGTCTGGAGCCTGGAGTTTGAATACTGGCTCTCTTGTGACACCACTGAGTCCTGGGACCTGAGGGGGAGGGAAAAGGAAAGAAAACAACATACATAGAGTCCCTCGTTTGCACCAAGTTTTTTATAAACTTGTCTAATTTAGCTTCACAGTACTGATTTTATTATACTCACTGTATAGACAAGGCAAACTGGGCCCAAGGGAAGTTCAATATTTGGGAAAGAAATCATTAGAGAACTCGGATCCGTCACGTGCACTTGCTACTGTTGTGTGCCCAACAGTTTTGGTCTCAAGCTTTTCATCTTATGATGAGGGGTCACCCAGATGATGGGGGCCACTGAGTCCCTGTGCCTCACAGCTGGAGGGGACCCAGTTTAAAGAACCTAGTGAAGAATCAGCAGGTAGATATGAACAGAGTTGAATGCTGAAAAAGCCACACGTTTTGCTTAAAAATGAACACTAAACAACGAGTGAGTTCCTAACATAGATTTGAAAGCTCTGCTACGACTAAGTTGCGTGAAAAAGATTTGGTCATGAAGGTGAACTTGGAAAGACAAGCACAGCACTTTGTTCATGGGCACCGAGCCTGGGAGTATCCACCGGAAATGGTGGGTGGATTTTCCACCTGATTCCATTGACCAAAACTTCTCAGCAGCTGTTAGGAAGGAGATACTATCATTCCCATTCTACAAGTTAGCATTAGTTCATTGAGGTTTGTAAGTGATGGGGTACAGCTGAGGTCACAGGGCCCAAACACGACAGGGCCAGGATTTAAACCTAGGACTTCTCATTACGCTTCCATGAAAGACATATTGCCTTCCTCGTGCCTTTGATCAGCAGCTCTGCTACATTACTGGCAAACTCCAACCCTGGCCTCCACAAGGAGATAAAACATCAAAGGCTACAATTCACTAAAAATATCCACAGAGTTTAAAAATTATAGATGTTTATTTTTCTTCCCCATGTAAGTCACGTCCCAAGGCAAGCAGTCCAAGGCTCTTGGCCACTCTGCTCCCAGAAGCCCTCGGGTACCCTGCTCTTCCCGTCTTTTTGGTGCATTCCTTGTGTTGGCCTCAATCCTACAGCCTAAAAGAGTGATGTCTGCACTACAAGAAGCAGGATAGAGAAAGGGGAGACAAAGAAGAAACAAAAAGTGTGTAACTTAAGAAAGTAACCTGGAAATTGTGAGTGTATATTCCACCCAGATTCCGTTGACAAAAACTTCTACT
>RJWJ010038286.1:0-15080 GCA_004363605.1 Indri indri
CCCAGGCAAGAGAGTGAGACTCTGTCTCAAAAAAATAAATAAATAAATAAAATAAAGCAAACAAAATGTGCAAAGGTTTTCTCCTCCTTTTCTTCATGCCGCAGCCTGGTTCGGAGGCGGCTGATGTGGTCGGCAGGAGGTCTGTTCTTTCCTCTGCGTTTCTTGGAGGAGCCTGAATGAGCAGCGTTCTCGGAGTAAGCCTCACTGTACCTCAAGAACACTCGAGATTCTTAGCCAGTATATGCCCTTGGGCAGCACGTGCAGGCTCTTCTCGCTGACCCTAGAACTATCAAGATGTGGCTTTGAGTCACCCCCACACCCTGATCTCAGTGCTTTCTTTCTCTAGTGACACTTTACTGTGATGTGCTGTCTGGACTGGTCTCACAAGAATGGCTTTGCTGTCCCCTTGACAATGGTAAGCATCATGACAGAGCCTGAGGGCGGGCATGACTTTGGCACCATGAAAGCCGTCATCTCGCAGGCAGCCTGAGGAAGAGGGGAGGAGACGCCTGCCAGAACCCCCTTCCTATGCCACTCAGACCTGATGTCCCGATCTCATATGATAATGAGAAATTCTTACTTCTCCCAAAATGGAAGGCACAGGTCTGGTCCCTCCAGGTAATAATGGTCAGTTGTAATCTCTGGCAGGGCTCAGAGAAGGTCAGCAGGTCAAGCACCAGGCCTTGCCGCTGCAGCCAGGCCCAGGGCAGCACCGGTGCTCATTCCCTGACCACTCGCTCTGTTAGCAGATTTTCTCACCCTTGACCAATGTTTGTGTCAGGTTTGGTTGCTTGCCTGGTGTGGTGACACAGACTTTCATCCCTGAGGGATTTCAGCGCTTCGTTGCCTTGATCTTATCAAGTCGTTTTTGACGCAATTGCCCTTTGGTAGACACTACTGGACACAGACGAACCAAGAGAAGCCCCAGTGAAGCGCCTGGGGTCTGGACATGCCCTCTCTGCAGCAGCAGCCCTCAGTCCGCACGGGAACCGCCATCGGCTGTGACTTCCGGCAGAGTAACTCCTTCTTTTGCCTGATGGTGCACTGGCAGATAGAGCCCAAAGTGGCCAGATGGCAGTTGTAGCCCCCAGCTCAGTGGAACCCATGGCAGAAGAGTTTCCACCTGGGAACTAGGACCTCTAGTCTGGCAGAGACTAAGTTTGTGGGGGTGAGAAGCTCAGATTCTGAAAATGCATCATTCAGAGTTATGGTGGAACAGGGTCAATGCTACATCTCCCAACTATCCTTCATCTGTCTGTCTAACATATATCATGTATTGTACATATACTCCTATAGGTTATATATCTGTATGTTACCTATCTGTCATCTGTGTAGTCAATCGCACCATGAAGGACAGCATCCTAGCCTCACGAGGTGTTGTCCCTTTGCTGGCACCTTAGCTGAGCCTTGCACAGGCCTTTTGTTATTCTCGCAAGCCAGTTGCTTCTGAGTGATAGAATACGTTTTAGAGCTAGTGACTCGAGAGCCATGGGCCTGCTGCTGTACGTCCTTTGCTATAAAACAGGGCCTTTACTCTAAGGAAACGTCTTACGTACAATGTTCCAGATCAGCCATTCTACAGGTCCTCAGATGATAGTGTTGACAAAGGTAACACCTGCCACTTTCCTGTGGTAGGAAAGGCAGACCTTTTCCAGAGTCTCAGTTCAGGTAAGTATGAATCACCGTCCTTTCTAAGGCAGAAGGGGTCTGATGTGTTTGACCTGCCACCAGATAGCTGGCCGATCTTTCCAAGACTGGAGCCAAGTCAAAGTCTCAGCATCAGTCTCTAAACCTGGCAGGGAGGGAATGCAGCAGACACAGTGGCTAGATCAGCCTTAGCAAGGGGGAGCCCACGTTGTTGGATCCGTGCTTAGTTTCCATCCTTGCTACCACGACTTCATGGCCCCATTGCACAAACACTGGGCTGACTCAGCAAGAGGCTGACTAACGCTTACGAGAACAGTCATGCTGCCTACTTGGCTGTTGAGAGCTTTGCATGAGGATGTGGTTCTCCAGTGGGTATTAATATGAGAGAAAAGGTCTGCATGTATTGTGTCCACTCCCATAAGTGTCTGTACATGTATTTCTGCCAGACGTCTTTGTCCCATGTCCTTGAGTCTTGACTATTTGATCAAGCCATTTCCCATCACTCAGGAGTCAATCTATGTCCTTTCCTCGGGCCACGTCTCCTTCTACATGAAATGAATAATCAAATGTGTTCCTCTTCACTCTGTCTAATGGGAGAGTTTCTTTTAACTGCTGTTCTTCAGGGTCAATTTCAAGTGGGAATTGAATTCAGCACCAACATATTACACCAACCTTAGTGTGAACCAGGCCCAAGTTCTTTCTCCTTTGTTGGGTGGTCAGAGGGGACCCCACTGATGACACAGGTATAGGTGGAAGGAGACATATTGTACAGCAGAGGTAGCCGAAGTGAGCCTAGGCTCCCTGTTTGTGGATTTTACTCAGGCGTCCTGGACAGATGTCAGTGCAATACCAAATGTTCCCAGTCCATATGTGAAGGATTGTCGCCATGTCCCCCTGGCCTTGTGATTCGGTAGAGCTGATGAACTCATCTCGTGATAAGCACATCTCGTGATAAGCAGCTAAAGTTTCACAGTCACTTGGTGTTCCATGGTGGGGACTAAGTTTTTATTTGTGACCAATGTCATGCTATTTTTCATATGGGATGTTGTTCTCTGTTGCAAAAGGTACAGCATGGTCCCAGAATCCTGAGAGTCTGTGCTTTGATTCTCCTAGTGAGATTTTTCAGAGATTCTGCACAGCCTTCTTACCACAGATGCCTTTAAATCCTGCAAACTGGGTAAGACACATGGTTCAAGAGGCAGGGCGGCTGGCACTGCAGCCTGGACTCTCTTCCTCTGGGCCGCAGGTGAAACTGGCTGGGGTGTGTGTGTGTAAGAGAGAACCCAACATTCTAGCTGGCCATCTATCCTCATTCTTGGCAATGTCATGATTCATTAGTCATCACGGCAGTCCCCGTGGATCAAAGCACCCACCTGACCAGGTTGTTCTGAGATGTTATCATGATTACTAGCCCGGAGGCAATGAGGTGTGGTGGCAGGCAGACCTTGAGGAGAACAAGTACTGCTAACATTTTATAGTACTTCAGGTGTTGTCATTGCATAGTCTCCAAGTGAGGTAACTGCATAGTCTCCAGGGAGGGTCAGGGAAATTTGGACATTCAAGGTTATTAGACTTGTCCTCTCAAATGTTTGCATTCCAGGTCTCGGGTTCCTACTCTTTCCTAATCAGAGCCTTCATGTTGACACAGGAGACATTTTGAGGCTGTGCATTTTTTTCTCCTTTGTAGGTCTGCCATCCTATAATATGCAATCCTGAACATGACTTTCTTCCTCATCTGCCCGCCAGTGCAGGAGATAGGAAGATTTTGAAGGCTGCCATGGAGGCCCTGGCTTTCACAGCATGCTTTAAGTGGGCAATTAGGTTCCATGAGCCTGTTGTTCCTTTTTGCAAATCTTCCAATGCCATCAAAAGCAGCCACCACATAATGCAATCCTTATAATTATCATTTCCCTGTACTGATCAAGTACAGCAGCTGCTTGATATGCCAATATTTTGCCTTCTACCCGTACCACACACCATTTAAGCCCAAATGAATGTTTTAGCAGTCATGATATCACTGCATGCCAGGGGGCAAGGCCACCCAGTTTACCACCATCAGTGGGGGCCCAAAGTTCTGTCCTGGAAGTCTGCTTTCTAAGGACACTCCTTGTATCATGTCATAGCCTGGGTCCCTTAGAAAATAGAACCTGAGGCCAAATTGCATGTGCTAACACTTTGTTGTAGGATGGAATCCCAGGGAAAATGAGAAATGAGGCAGAGAATGAGGAAGAGCAAATGCAAGCAGGTGCATTACCAAGCTAGCTAGAGCTTTATAGCAAGCGCACTGGGTGCTCAGTCTTGAGAAGACTTCTCCAGAAAGATCAGATGAAAATAACTGCCTCTCGGAACAGTCCATAGGGCAAGAAGCCATCTAAGACACAAGCAGTTTATGTGCAGGCGTTCCCTCATTCCTTGTCTTCCATTGGTAAAGGTTCACCCATTTCGCCAACTTCCCCCCACATCTGAGTGGTATCAACTCTACACCTCCTCAGGCAGCCACTGGAGCTTCCAGAGGTCCAGTCCAGGCAGCATGTGGCTGCAGGGGTCTCTTTTCCTTGGCTGTGATGACTGTTGACGCTTCTCTGTGGCGATGACCTCAGGAGAAGCAGCTGGGACTTTAAGTTCACAGGAAAGGACTGAACTATTGCTAAGATATTTCTGGTGAGGGACGAAGGCCAGTAACCAAAGCCAGGCTCCTCAGGCAATAGGTGAGGAAGAGTGGATCCGAGCGACACATGATGTAGGGACTGTCCCTGGGAAAAAATTGGCTTAAGCCCAGAGTCAGCAAAACTGGATGTGCTCTCCTTGGGGCCAGAGGTCAACAGGTCTGGACACGGCCTGTTGAACAAACAGAACTATTCCTCATGACAGACAGCTTTATGGCAGATAGCCAAGGACCTGGGGTCTTGCAAACAGGCCAAGGCACCTCATTGTCCTGCACACGGTGATGAGGTCAAGAAGTTAGGATGCAAACATCCGCTTCCCTTGAGCAATCGTCTGGAAGGAATGAAAATGTGTTTTCCTCAAGGCACCCAAGGTGTTTACGTACCAGGAAGTAGCTGCCGGACAGAGAAAAGTATAAAAATAAAGCGACCGGTGCACTCGGCGCTGCAGTCTTGTACCGTCTTTGTGTGTGTTTGTGTGTTTCTGTGTGTTTCTTTCTGTGTCCATCCCCCGTTCTGCAATCGGGCCGCAACACATAAACTGCGCCTGGTACATTCATTTTCACTTTGAGGAAATACAGCTTGATGTTAACGTTAAGTACACTTCTTAAAGGTGTAGCAAGCTGGTGCTCTACCTCTCTTAATAAGAACATTTTCTCATTTTAGAATTGTATAGAGTCACAGGACTGGAAAGGTCTGTGTAAATCATTAGGTTCAGCCTCCATATTTTTCAGAGGAGAAGCATGAGCTTCAGAAAGTTTAAGTGACATTCTCAAGTCAAGCAGTGACGAGGACACGAGAATGCCACTTCCCTTCAGGCTTTCATCCACTGTCCCGGGCTGATAAAACAGGTGAAGGGGCGGATCGCTGGCGCTCCACTTTTGCCGTTATCAAAGCCTTGCGAAGGTGTTGGTTTAGTGAGGTAATGTCTAAAAGCTGTTTTAAGAACACTGAAGGAAAGATGTTATATAATCTGGAAATGCTATTGTTGGTTTTGGAACAAAAATTTTTAAAACAGTACCAGCCTGCTTTGTTGATGAATCAAAGCAGGTGTTATAAGAAGCTACATTTCCAGAGGCAGAACCTCATCTTTAGAGATGAAACAGAGCATAATACAAAGAAGGAGTGTCAACAAACAAAGGCGAGTGCATCCGATGGAGTTACTGCCTCCCTTTTACTTCTATATCTATTATGTTAAGCGACTCTCCGGTATGGACTCAGAGGTCTTCTTCCTATGATCTCCGCATTCACACCTAAGTGGAAACCTAGTACTCTATGCCCTTTCGAGCACAGCTATCAAGGTGACATTTGTAGCTGTTGTAAAAATCAATAGGTAGCTAGAGCAGAAACCCCTGTTCCTTGAAAAATAGCCTCATTTCTAGCAAATCCGGTTGCTTGGCTCTTGGTGGACACAGTAGGTACAGTGGCATCTGGAGATGCTTGCCCTCCTGACACATGCGCTAAAGGGGGTAAAGATCTGAACTCCGCCTTCTGATCACCTTGATTTCTGTGGCTACTGAAGCTACAACAGGATGTGCCAATCTTCTTTCATTTTATGTTCCAAATAACATCCTAGAAAATTTGTTGTTTTTATTTTCTGCTTGAGAAAATTAAAAAAAAAAAATAAATCTGGCTTGCTAAAATCTGTTTTCTATCATGTCTTAAATTAGCCTGGCACCAATTTATTTAAATATCTGCCCCAGCTCCGCAGGAGGAAACTGATGAGCTGGCTTTGAATTTTCACCAGTGGGTGCCAACCACGGTGTGCCCTGGTGCTGGCTTGGAATACTTTCTGCCAAAGGCAGAGTTTCACTTCTGATTTCGTGGCGGATCAAACTCTGAATGAGAAGACAGCTAGAGACAGGAGGGAAAACAGCATCTCTTCAATCTGTCAGCTCTTCTCCTTATATCCCTCTCCACCCCAGAAGGATCCATTGATATGTAACAGGAAAAATATAGACTAGATGCAATTCAGTGAAGTGTGAGAAACTGCCTAGGTAGTTTCCAAGCAAGACTGTCATATCAGCAGAGCAAGCGAAGCCTTTGAACGAGTGTTTCCACTGTGGAAACCATGCTCACTTCCAGGGTCTGCCAGGTGCTACTCTGGGTGCGAAGAACAACCTCCCTGGGAATGGAGGTAAATAGTGCACTTCCTTTTGTGCAGGCGAGTTGTCTATTTTACTCCTTTCAGGTGGAGAAAAGCTATTGCCCTTCTGTAGCACCACAAGGCTGAAGACTGAGAAATATATAGTGATGGCCTTCTTTTGTTGTTTCCTGAATTATGCAGAGTGTCCTTTTCTGTGAGTTCTACTTTGGGGGCTTTCTGAAATTTCAGGGTTTATTACCTGCTGCCCAGGAAAATCCATTACAGGCTTGCACAAATGGAGCTGCAAAATCAGAGTTTACCCACTAACAGAGACAGAGCAAGGGTGGAGCAAGGGCAGTACCCACTAGGAGGGTATTTTCTTGGCTTTTTCTCCCCTTCTTTATGTATGTTTAGCAAGGAAGCTTGTTGAACACGCATGTTTCTCAAGCCTAGGCTTGACTGCAGGTGCAGTAAAGCCCACAGCAACCCAGGAGGGCCGATCTCCAAGCCTTTAACAGGTATTGTATATCCTCAAATACACATTCTTAGTACAACAACTCAACTCGAGTACCAGCACTAGTGATATTCCTGGCGTGTCTGAGATTATAATAGATACTGTGTCTTCACATACATCGAGGGTCCCAACCTGCTACAGGAACGCAGATGCAAAGTTATCACCAAAATGGAGACCAGGAGAGTTTTTGCGTGTTATGCATTGTAGTAGAGGAACCACGTCACACACATGCCTGTAAGTGCAGACTTGTAATATAATATCATAACCAGGATATTGACATTGATACAATCTAATGATCTTATTTATATGTATAGAAATGGTATTACTAATAAAATATAAATTATTTAAAAAGAATAGATTCTAAGAAACAGACTGGGCACAATGGCTCATGCCTGTAATTCTGGCACTTTGGGAGGCTGAGGCAGGAGTATCACTTGAGGCCAGGAATCTGAGGTTGCAGTAAGCTATGATGATGCTACTGCACTCTGGCCTGGACAATGGAGCCAGTCCCTGTTTCAAAAAAAAAAAAAAAGAACATTCTACAAAACAAAAGCTCTGATATCTATGAAAGCATTTGCATGGGTACATCAATTATAATACAAAAATGGCCAAAACTAAACATAAATTAAATTATGGCATGTCTGTGAATAGTATGCCTATACTATTGAAATTATTATTGGATGAGAAGTGATTTTTATTTTGTTTTCCTTATTTTTATTTCTATGTTTTTAAGTTCCTCTACAATTCAATAATACCTTTACAGTAAAAATAAAAGTCTTTTTAAAAAGAAAAGGTTCCTTTGGGTATGCTGTGAACACACAGCTTGAGAGTAAACATACGAATATCTAGAATAGTCAGAATTACCTTTAAAGGGGGTTGGTTTAATTTGCCGACATGTGGTGTTGATTGGATGTCACTCCATCAGATTGTAACTCCATTAAGCTATACATATATATATATACATTCATAAATTTTATACATGTATTTTGTATATAATTTTATAAAATATATGGATATTTACATGTATTGTATATATTACATTGAGTCAGTTATAGAGTTGCATGCAGTTGTAAGAAACAAGGCAGAGAGATCCTTTGTATACTTTACCCATTTCCTCCAATGGTAACATTTGCTAAACTATAGTATCATACCATAACCAGAATATTAACATTGGTACAATCTACAGATCTTATTCAGATTTTCCCAGTTTTATACTCATTTGTGTGTGCACATGTGTGTATTAAGTTGTATACAATTTTATCAACTGTGTAGGCTGGTGACTACCACGACCGAGATACTGAACAGTTCCAGCACCAAGAGGATCCCTTATGCTGTCCTTGTATAACCACACCCGCCTCCCTCATGTCACCTCCCCAATCTCTGATCCCTAGCAACCACTCATCTGTTACCATTTCTGAAGTGTAGTCATTTCAAAAATGTTATATAAATGGAATTATGCACTATGCAACCTTTTGGACTGGCTTTTTTCATTCAGCATGAATCCCTGGAGATTCATCCAAGTTGTTTTGGATATCACAATGGGCTGTTCCTTTTTGTTGCTGAATACTATTTCATGTTATGTATGTACCACAGTCTAACTATTCGCTGGTCGAAGGACACCTGGGCTGATTCCGGTTTTGGGATATTACAAGTAAAGCTGCTATGAACATTTGTGTACATTTTTCGTGCAAGCTTACTTTATCATTTTACAGGGATAATTACCTAAGAACTACAATTGCTCTTGGGTCATATGGTAGTTGCATGTTTAGTTTCATAAGAAACTGTCAAACTGTGTTCCAAGGTGGCTGCATCATTTTACATTCCCAAGAGTAATATATGAGTGATCCGATTTGCACATTCTCCCCAGCATTAGGTATTGCCATTCTTTTTCATTTTAGTTATTCCAATAGGTATATACTGGTATCTCATTGTAGTTTCAATGTTTACATCCTAATGGCCAATGATGTTGAATATCTTTTCCTTTACTAATTTGCTATCCGCATGTTCTCTTTGGTGAAATGTCTGTTAATGTCTTTTTTGCTTCTTTTATAATTAGTTTGTTATTTTAGCTCCTGAGTTTTGAGAATTCTTTATACATTATGGGTACTAATCCTTTGCCAGATACGTGGTTTGCAAATTTTTTCCTCCTAGTCTGTAGATTTCTTTTTTTACCTTCTTGCATGAGTTTTTGCATAGGAAAAGTTTTACATTTTATAAGGTCCAATTTGTTGATTTTTTTCTTTTATGGATTGTGGTTTTGGTGCCAAGTCTAAGATACCTTTACCTAGTTCCAGGTCCCAAAGACATACTACTATGTTTTTCCTAAAAGTTGTATGGTTTTATGTTTTACATGTAAGTCTACGATCCATTTTGAGTTAATTTTTGTATAAAGTGTGAGGTTTTGGTCAAGGCTCTTTTTTTGTGTGCTGATGGATGGCCAGTTGCTCCCGTACCATTTATTGAGAAGCCTGTCCTGCCTCCATTGAATTGCTTTCAGCATTTTTACCAAAAATCAGTTAGATAGTTGGGCATGGTGGCACACACCTATAGTCCCAGCTACTCAGGGGGCTAAGGTGGGAGGATTGCTTGAGCCTAAGTTCAGGGCTGCAGTGAGCTATGATTGTGCCATTACACTCTAGCCTGGGTGACAGAGCTAGACCTCATCTCTTAAAAAAAAGTTAGTTAGATGTATTTGTGTGGGTCTATTTCTGGATGTGAACAGCATTTTGACACAGCATCCATTTTGCATAGAGAGATGGAGAATGAGGAGTTACTGTCCATGAAAGAAGAGAGGAAGTGGGATTGTTAATGCCATGGAACCAAATGGAGAATCAGTGAGTGGGCATAGAACCCGGCCCACACAGGACACATCTGCCTGGCTACTACTGAAACATCAGTCCTGAGCTTTAATAAAACCACACTTGCTTAAGGCATAGAGCAGGAGATCATGGTGAGCTCTCTGCCTCCCAACTGTCTCTCACTATTTTATCACTTAAAGGACATAGGGCTCTTTCAATTCCCTACTATCTTCTGCTACAAATGACCAAAGACTAATTTTTAGTCCTTGAACTTTCAGTGTTTGCCAGATGTCTCAGCACGCTTAGGCTGCTATAACAAAACACCATAAACTGGATGGCTTATAAACAACAGTAATTTACTTCTCATAGTCCTGGAGGCTTGGAAGACCACAATCAAGGCACCAGCAGATTTGGTGTCTTATGAGGGCCCTCTTCCTGGTTTACAGACAGCTGTCTTTTCACTGTAACTTCACATGGCAGAAGGGGTGAATGAACTCTGTGGGGTCTCTTTGATAAGGGCACTAACCCATTCATGAAGGCTATGCCATCATAACCTAATCAGCTCTCAAAGGCCCCACCTCCTAATACCATCACCTTGGGGGTTAGGATTTCAACACATGAATTTGGGGGGGGAACATAAATATTCAGACCATTGTACCAGAGGCTGTAATTTTCACCTTCAAAGTCAGATTTCCTCCCCTTAACTCCCTGCTGCTTATGTATTTGCAGGTGCCCGGACAGATGGCTAAGTGGGATGTCTTGGGTTTTTTTCATGCTCAGAGGTCATCATGAATCTAAAAGACTCCATCAATCATTTTCTAGAAGACTAGCCCCAACTCACTTTATCTCACGCAGGTACTTCACTGTATTTTCTTTGAATCACTATGATTAGCATGGCTTCCCTTGAACCTGTTCATATTCTTTGATCATTAGGAGCAGTCTTTGAAGTATGAACTGACTCTAACATGGAATTCTCCCCAATCACAGTTACTTTCTCCTTTACTCTCTCCACCTTCATCTTTCTCCCAGGAATTAAATTTTTAATCAGAATAATCTACAGCATGGATGTGTGCACACAGCAAACACTTAAAATTTTCTTAATTAATATTGAGGGAATGAATCACCTCTTTTCTCCTCCTGTCTTAAAACACTTATCCCAGTCTGTGCTCTGACATCTCCCATGGGAGTCTTTTGCTTCCTGTGGGAAAAAGTCTCATTCTCTCTTTCTTTTTCTCTTTTCCTTTGTGTCTTCCTCTTCCTCATTATACTTTAATCATATTTCTTCTTCTCTTCCTTTCAGTAGGGGTAATCGATTATAATTTTTGTGGTTTGAAATAACCGTGAACACTAAAGCACCTGTTTCCATCATAGATCCTTAAAATTTTAGCTTCCTAGACTACACGAAAATAGCTTCCACATGCAATTCAAATCAATTCTCAAATTTTTAGCAAGGGTAAATGTTCATTCTGTCAGTCAATTAATAAATATTTACTATCTACCTGTTGTGTGGAAGACAGTGCTGACACTGAAAGATATCAACAGATTTTCTGGGCACCTGTGGTTTATCCCAATGCAGCTGGTCTCATTGCCCCGAGCAGCCCAGACACATGCCAGTAAAGACACACAACGACCCACTCATTATGGGGCAGTTCAGCAAGAGCTGCGTACAGCAAGAGCTCCTCGCAGGAAAACAGCTGTGTGACCCAGGGTCTTTCTGCTCAGACCACGTGGCATTTGGCTTTGCTAAATCAGACCCTATGGTGATACCTGCAGGGTTTCTTTGCTCCCTATAAATATACCCACCAAACAGTCAAATGAGCAATTATTTCTCAAGAGATAATTTTCAGTCTATAACAATTAACATGCTAAGGACTTTAATACATAATCTCATTTAATCTCACATAATCTCACAACAGCCCTCTGAAGCTAGTGTTATTGTTATCCCTACTTTACAGATAGAAAAACTGAAGCTTAGAGAACGTGGAAATAAAGATCACCCAAATGAGAACAAGCAAAGGCTGTTTATTGAGAACTTGCTACAGCAAAGGAGTCAGCCACCATCACTTGTATTTGGCAGAGATGCAAAGACAAGCAGAAGAGTGGGAATAAAACTTTATGGTGGAAAAAGGGAAGGCGTCAGGTTCTCCCTGGTTGGAAGCTGTTGGCATGGGGAAGCTGTAGGCAGGCTAACTACAAGTGGGGCATTCCATGTGATTGGTTAGGAGGCATATTTGGCTTTCTCTGGTTGGTCCTAAATTGGAAGCTGGGGGACAGCAGAAATTAGGGAAGTTGTCAGTTATTAATCAAATCTTGGCCATTTTGGGTCAGTGGGAGTTACTGCTTATTTTATAGACTGCCTGCTGGAGATAGGAGTCTGACTTCCTGGACTGGTTACTGTAGACAGTAGGTTGACTTACTGGACTTGTTTCCTCAGGTTGTGGGTTGGACTTTTATATTTTATATATAGTGTGTCCGTCGTCCATTTGTATATATTCAGTCTTTCAAGAGTTTAAGCAACTCGTTCATGAACAGATAACAGAATTAAGATTCAAATTCATGATGGAACAAGATGTGAATTTTGCTACCTCGATATATTGTCTCTGTGGAAGGATCCCAGGGAGGGTGGCAGAAATAACCAAGTTGACAGATAAGGTTGTGCTGAATACCTGCCAACGGGGGACATTGCTGGTGGCTTTCCCATCCAACGCCCATCTTCCTTCCTAACCAAACTCTGACTATTCCACTATTAATCCCTTTGTTATGAAGGAGGATTGACTCAGGAGAAGATGTCTTTTTCTGTAACTCCAGGAACTCTGATTTTTCTAAGGCAAACAGCATGTGGCATTGTCCTGGTTACCTGGACCCTCCACCCTCCACCCACCAGCCTCATCTCGAATGAACATGTAACCTAATTTGGCCCAGAAAGAATGGAAGAGGGTAGGAGGATTTCTGTTTCTGGCTGGGTGGCAACAAAGGAGCACATATGTACCCTTTTCTACTGGTTGCCACCATTGACCATAAGGGTAACCAGCCTCGGGTGAAGTTGATGCTATGGATAACAGGATCAAAAGGCAAAGAGAACCTGGTTCTTTATGAAATCCATGAACCACTGATTCAACCAATTCTGCAGCTGCCCTTCCTTTGGGCTTCTGTTCCATGAGATAATAAATTTTCTCATTGTTTAAGTCAGTTTGAGTTGGGTTTTTTGATACATAGAGCCAAAAGCATCCTTGATAACACAGCAGCCTTGCCGTGAGTCTTTGCCTTCACACTCATCCCAAGTCCAGTGGTAACACTCTGGGACATTCAGTAGAGCAAGGTGGTGAAGAGCCATTGCAGGGGACTCGGAATGCCTGTGTTTGAATCCTGCTCCACCTCTTTCTGATTGCTGACTTTGGACAAACTAATTAATTTTTCTGTGCTTCACCCGTTTATCAGTAAACCTGGGATAATGATGACACCTAACTCATACAGTTGTGATGATTATAAGGGCTAAGATATGTCAAGTGCTCAGAAGAATGCCTGAAACATTATGAGCACTATAAAAGATCATTGGTATTATTATTAAAATCTAAGCAAATATTTCCTTACCTTTCTTTCTTCCAGAATTTAAAAAAAGAACAATTTTCTTTTTACCATTCAAAATTTAAATCATTTTCCTTACTGAAGCCAGTTGAGTCCAGTTCAACTTTTTCACTTCTGCTTCAAACGTGTGGCCAGGCTTCGGCGCCATAAGAGTGATCATAAAAGGTACCACTCTGCCTCCTTTCTGCACACGCCTCATGTCCTGACAACTGACATTTCTACCCTGCATGGGACAGACCCACATTTGCTTTCACTCAGCTCCTTCTAATGTCTGTTAACTATCTTAATAACTGTCATGTCAACATCTTTCCTTTCAAAATTGTTGAAAAGCCATCAATGTGTTCTGAGTTAGTTACCACATAGCCCAGCAGTCCCAGACTTTTTGGCACTAGGGACTGGTTTCATGGAAGACAAGTTTTCCACAGACCAGGGGCAGCAGGGGGTGGTTTGAAGATGATTCAAGTGTATTATATTTATTGTGCAGTCAAACTTCTCTGCTAATGATAATCTGTATTTGCAGCCACTCCCCAGCGCTAGCATCACCGCCTCAGCTCCACCTCAGATCATCAGGCAATAGATTCCTTCCAGGAAGGAAGAGAAAAAGACAGACATTTGAAGGAGGATTGATTGGACAGTTGAGAGTTATATGACCTGAATCTTACTACGCACGGGGGTTCTAGGTCAGTTTCTAGACTCTATGGTACCTATCTATGCTGCTTGGCCCAGGGCTAGAGAGACCTCTGCATTCTTTTGCAGTTGGTGTGCTAAGTTATGATTGGCAGATTCGTAGGGTGTTGCCTCCTCCCCCAGGTATGGCAGTAGCTCAGGGCAGGATTAAGGTGGGGCAGGACCAAGATGGGACTTGGGGCTCACCCTTGTCCTTCTTCCCAAGTGGGGCAATGACAGCAAGGCAAGACACCCACTTTCCTCCCTAGGAAACCCAGAATCTTTCGCTGTCTACCTAACAATATGGCCACATCCACCTTCAGTAGATGTGGTGGGGAAGATGTCCTCCTGTGAGCCTAGAAGAGAACACACAGTACTGAGGAGTACAGTAATGTCTATTGCACGTTGAATCATTCTTTTCTTCATCTCTTTTTGTGGCTGTTTTTACTGAACTTTATGTTCCTAGTTAAGGAAATGAGTTACAAAGCTGTGGTTTATTCTGTGTTCTTATGGGTGTATTACTCAGTTTCTGAATGAGCTGGTTCTTTACCTCCTTTTCTCACTTTTCTTGTCCAGGCTCTAGGCTTGTTATTACTCCTCAACCAGAGCACAGAAGAGCCAGGGGAAAAGTGAAGCATCAAATGCAAATTCCTTCACCTCAAACGTGGTCCCTGGGCCTTGCACTACCATACAGGAAGTTCCCTTCTGAGGGCCCATTGTCAAGCTTGGTATGTCAGAAACTTGCATATTATTGATTGTTATCTAATTTATACAATCTATTCACAGTAACAATTCTTAGAAGTCAATGTATGGCGCATGTTGGACAGCTATAATTCTGTGTGTGTGTGCAGGGATGAATATCAAAGAACCAATTTGGTCAACTTTCTCCATAGCTTTGTTTACATCTCATTACCATTTTCTTTTCCTCTATTTCCTCTTTACATTTTCTCTCCCTTTCTTCTCAAGGAACCCTAGTGTTTTCAGAGCATAAAAGTTAGGTTGGAAGAAGTAGGAGTTAAGGATAATTTTTTGGTTAAATTCCCCTTGCCTATTATGTGCCCAATCATACCCTCCTCAAAATGTCTTCCTTCCTTCCTTCCTTTCTTCCTTCCTTCCTCCCT
>RJWJ010038287.1:0-15056 GCA_004363605.1 Indri indri
AAGCTCTTTATTTCTTTCTGTCACCTGATTTCTCTGGCTAGGACTTCCAATGCTATGTTGAATAGAAGTAGTGACAGTGGGTACACTTTCTTGTTCCAGTTCTTAGGGGAAATGCTTTCAATTTTTCCCATTCAATATAATGTTGGTGGTGGGTTTGTCATACGTGGGCTTTATTATTTTGAGATACATTCCTTCTATGCCTAGTTTGTTGAGGGTTTTTGTCACAAAGGGATATTAGATTTTATAGAATAATTTTTTTTGCATCTATTGTGATGATTATATGGTTTTTGTTTTTGATTCTGTTTATGTGGTGAATCACATTTATTGATTTCCTATGTTGAACCATCCTTGCATCTCTGGTATGAAACCCACTTGATCATGGTGAGCTATTTTTTTGATGTGCTATTGGATTCTGTTTGTTAGTATTTTGTTGAGGATTTTTGTATCTATGTTCATGAAGGATATTGATCTGCAGTTTTCTTTTTCTGCTGTGTCCTTTCCTGGCTTTGGTATCAGGTGATACTGGCTTCATAGTATAAGTTAGGGAGGATTCTTTCCTTCTTAACGTTATGGAACAGTGCCAGTTCTTCTTTGTAGGTCAGCTTTGTAGAATTCAGCTGTGAATCCATGTGGTCCAGAGCTTTTTGCTATTTTTGTTGGGAGGTTTTTTATTACTCTTTCAATCTTGCTTCTCGCTATTGGTCTGTTCAGGATTCCTATTTCTTCCTGATTCAAACTTGGAAGGTTGTATGTTTCTAAAACTTTATCCATTTTCTCTATATTTTCTACTAATAGTTTATGTGCATAGAGGTTTTCATAGTAGTCACAGATGATATTTTGTTTTTCTGTGGTATGAGTTGTAATGTATCCTTTTTCATGTCTGATTGAGCTTATTTGAGTTCTTTACCTTTTATTTCTGGTTATGTAGCTAATGGTCTATTAATTTTGTTTATCTTTTCAAAAAATCAACTTTTCGTTTCATTGATCCTTTGTATTATTTTTGTTTGTTTAGTTCTGCTCTGAGCTTTGTTATTTCTTTTTTTCTGATGGCTTTGAGCTTGTTCTTCTTTTTCTAGTTCCTTGAGATGTGATATCAGGTTGTTAATTTATAATCTTTCTGTCTTTTTGATGTAAGTATTTAAGGCTACGAACTTCTCCCTTAGTACTGCTCTTGCTATATTTCATAGATTATGGAAGCTTGTGACCCCTTTGTCATTCAGTTCAAGGACTCTTTTGATTTCCATCTTAATATCATCATTAACCCAAGGATCATTCAGCAGCAGGTTGTTTAATTTCCATGACTTTGTGCAAATTTGAGTTTCTCTTGCAATTGATTTCTAGTTTTATTCCACTGTGGTCTGAAAAGATATATAGTATGGTTTCAAATTTTCTGAATATTCTGAGACTTGTTTTGTGGCCTAACGTGTGATCTATCTTGGAGAATGTCTCATGTGCTGATAGAGGAATGTATATTCTGCTGTTTTTGAGTAGAATGTTCTGTAAATGTCTGTTAGTTCTATTAGTTCTATAATCCGGTTTGTGTCCAGTGTTTCCTTGTTTTCTGCCTCAATAATCTGTCCAGTTTTGTCAGTGGAGTGTTGAAGACCCTGGCTATTTTGGTGATGTTGTTTATTTTCTTGCTTAGATCTAGTAGAATTTGTTTTATGAATCTGGAAGTTCCTGTATTAGGTGCATATATAGTTAGGATTATTATACCTTCTTGTTGAATTGCTCCCTTTGTTATTAAATAATGAATGTCTTTGTCTTTTTTACTATTTTTGATTTAAAGTCTATTGTATCTGATATGAGAATAACTACTCCTTAATTATGATTTCCATTTGCATGGAATATTTTTTTTCCACCCCTTTAACTTGAGTCTATGAGAATCTTTGAGACTTAAATAGGTTTCCTGGGCACATATTTGGGTTCTGGGTTTTTTTTTTTTTTTTAATCCATTCATCCCATCTATACCTTTTAAGTAGAGCATTAAGACCATTTAAGTTCAACATTAGTATTGATATGTGAGATACTGTTCTGTTCATCATGTTGGTTGTTACCTAGTTTCTTTTTTTTCTCCCTTATGTTACTGTTTTATAAGAGCTGTGAATTTTTACTTTGGGGTATTTTTACGCTGGTGGGTATTCATTGTTCTGTTCCATGTATAGAGCACTTTTAAGCATTTTTTGGTAGGGCAGGTCTAGTGGTGACAAATTCCCTTAGTGTTTGCTTGTCTGGAAAAGACTTTATTTCTCCTTTATTTGTGAACTTATTTTCACAGGATACAAAATTCTTAGTTGGAAGTTATTCTGTTTATAAAAACTAAAAATGAGACCCCAAGCCCTTCTGGCTTATAAGGTTTCTGCTGAGAAATTTGCCATTAGTCTGATGAGTTTTCCTTTTTAAGTTACTTGATGCTCTCATCTCACAGTTTGTAGGATTTTCTCCTTCACTTTGACTTTGGCCAGACTGATGACTATGTGCCTTATTGACGTCCTATTTGCCATGAATCTTGCACGTGTTTGATGACCTTCTTGTATCTGGATGTCTAAATCTCTAGTGATACCAAGGAAGCTTTCCTCAAATAGATTTTCCATACTTTTTGCTTCTTCTTCTTCTCCCTCAGGGATATCTATGATTCTTATATTCATTCACTTGACACAGTCCCACATTTCTCAAAGAGATTGTTCATTCTTCTTGATTCTTTTTTCTACATTTTTGACTGACTATTTTAATTCAAAAGACTTGTCTTTGAGCTCTGAAATTCTTCCTTCTGCTTGCTCTAGTCTGTCATTAAAACTTTCTATTGTATTTCAAAATTCTCTAAATGACTAATTTCTAGAAATTCTGTTATATCTTTAGTACATTTTTCATTCAGCTGCTGAATTTTGTTTTGTTTTCTTTGTGTTGGTTTTCAACTTTCTTGTCAATCCCATTGATCTTACTTACCATCCATATTCTGAATTCCATATCTGACAATTCAGCAATTTCTTTTTGTTTGGAGTCCATTGCTGGAGAAGTATTGTGATTCTTTGGGGGTGTCAAATCAGCCTTTTTTTTCATGTTGTCAGAATTCTTATGCTAGCTCTTTCTTACTGAAATCTCTTCATTCAGATCAAGACAGATAGTTTTGTGGTACACCTGTTCTTCTCTGTGGTACACCTGTTTGCCTCCTCTCCTCTGGGAACTCTGTTTCTCAGTGAAGAGAGGCAGAGGTCTCTGGGTGTCATACTTGAATCCTACTCTGGAAGATTAACCAAGCAAGAGAGGGGCCAGTACACTTTGAGCCTTTAACACTGCTGCTCTTCTGTGTCTCCCTATTCCCCTGCTATCATCATAGGTGGTTGGTGTGTATGACATGAGTATTGGCCCCACTTAGGTCTATCAGTGGTGGCATTACCTCAGGTGGCAGTAGCAAGCACCTGGGACTGTGGGTGCTCTCTCTGTCTGGGTCCACTGGCAGCTGTGGCCAGATGGGGCTGCCCAGGTGGTGGCAAAGGGCACTGGGTTCATGGATGCCCACTCTTCCCAGGTCCCTTGGTCACAATGGGGGCACATGGTACCCACCCAAGAGACACACAAGAGGGCCTGGCCTCCCTGCTCCTTCTCCAGCTCAGCAAGGGTGATGAAGAGGCAGCAGCAATGGATCTGATCCCCAGGGAGATGCAGCACTCTGGGTCTGAGAACTCAAAATGGCACCAGTACAGCTCCCAGGGTTTGGAAGCCAGCAGGACCCTGCTGTGCCTTCTCTCTGGAGCAATGCCACTGCACTGTATCCAGTCAACACCCTGTGACAGTCTAGTGGCCTGTTGCTGTGATGGGACCCTCCCACAGCTCTGATTGCAATGTCCACAGGGGAAGTGTGGAGCTCCAGGGTTTTCTCCTCTGTCCCTTCCTCACATGCATGTGCCTTCCCTGTATACCTCCAATCCTGCAAACTGGGTCACCCTGCTTTTCTCTCCTTCACTTTGGGAGCCTCCTGTCACCATTCTGTTGAGTTCCTATTCTCTCTCTTAGATGATTGATCCAAAGGTGATTATTTACTTGCCAATTGCAATCTTGTCTGTGAGAGTGGAGTGTGCAGGCTGCTTCTAGTCTACCATCTTTGAACCATTGATCTTTTTATG
This sequence comes from Indri indri, assembly GCA_004363605.1. Classification (NCBI taxonomy): domain Eukaryota; kingdom Metazoa; phylum Chordata; class Mammalia; order Primates; family Indriidae; genus Indri; species Indri indri. The sequence goes on from RJWJ010038287.1 coordinate 4,125, forward strand.
TTTCCAGAATGCCTTTTCCAGAATGTCTTAAAGTTGGAATCATACGTGTATCTTTTTCATATTGACTTCTTCTCTTAGTAATATGCATTTAAGTTTCCTCCATGTCATTTTGTGGCTCAATAGCTTATTTCCCTTTAATGCTGACTGATATCTCTCACTGGATATTTTATTTTAATGCTGAATAATATCTCATTGGATATGGACATACCACAGTTCTTTTATACATTTACCTGTTGAAAGCCATCTTGGTTGTTTCCAAGTTTTGGCAAGTATGAAGAAAGCCACTGTAAACATTCATGTATAAGTTTTTGTATGGACATAGTTTTCAACTAATTTAGGTAAATACCAAAGAGCACAATTTCTGGATTGCATGTTAAAAGTATGTTTGGTTTTATAAGAAACTGTCAAACTATCTTCCAAAGTAAGCTGTACCATTTTACATTCCTACTAACAATGAATAAGATTTCTTATTGACCCATATCCTTGACAGCATTTGGTGTTGTCAGTGTTCTGGATTTTTAGCCATTTTAATAGATATGTAGTGGGGTTTCATTGTTGTTTTAATTTGCAATTCCCTAATGATATATTAAATAATGTTTACCACCTTTTCATATATTTATTTGCCACTTGTATATCTTCTTTTGTGAGGTGTTTTTCAGATCTCTTGCCCAGTTTTTGATTGGGTTATTTTATTATGGTTGAGTTTCAAGAGTTCTTTGTATATTTTGGAGACCAGTCCTTTACCAGATATGTGTTTTACAAATATTTTCTCCCATTTGTGACTTGTCTTTTCATTCTCTAAATACTATTTATTTTAAAAAGAAAAACATCATCCCATGTGAAACTGAGGCTCAAAAGCCATTATTCTTGACTGATTATTTTCCCAATTTACTGACACATTTTGTTACCTCTGGAAAAACTCTAGCTTCATATCCACTGCCAATACCTTACTGTGTCTTACTGAATTACTCTAATAACTGCTTCCTTGGACTTGAGGATTTTAGTCTGTAAGAACTGTGAAGGCTCTGAGCTTTTACCCTACTTGTAGACTAACAGGTTATCCTGCTCCAGTTTGATGTGCTGTCAGAAGACATGAGACTCCTGGGTCAGACACAATGACTTTATTACTCACAGCACAGAAAGTTCTACGAACCTCACATTTGTAAGGGTTCTCTTTATTCCCCAAGTTGCATGGGGGAGATACCCAGCAGCCCACATGGATATTGAATAGACAATAAGTTTGTATCACACTGAGGAACTCTGAGCTTAGGAAACTCCAATCTTTTAAAGGGGTTCCTTCCCTTCTGTCATAAGGCAGATGCTATCTCTATATTCCAAGGCTATTTGCTATATAGACATTCTTGAAAAGATAGTCTGGAACAAAATCTGTCAATTCCTTTGCTCATAAACTTGCAGAAATGCGAAAGACCCATGGAGAATTTTCTCCCAACATAATATTTCATCTCTCCAGGTTATGGTGAACTGCCAGAATAAGTATTCCATCTTCCAAAAAAATTCTCCTTATGTTTAGCAAAAATACCAATAATAGTTCTCTATTACCTAAACAAAGTATAAACTCCTTAGCAGAGCATTGAGACCATTCAATAACAGTCTCCCAATTACCCCTTCTAATCTTAAGTCCTAAAACTTCCCAATATGTATCATCATGCCAGCCAGTACAAACTTTTTGCCTTTTTCTTTTTGAAATAGCACTTTCATTCCTTCCATTCTCCCTGTCTTTAATGCTATCCCCCTATCAACAACTTCACTGATACAACCGGATCTATTTGTTCAAGCATTAAGTCAAATGATATCTCTCACATGAGACATTTTTAAAATGAATCCCTTCCTTCTCCTGAACTCTTCTAGCACTTTCCCCCATACCTCAATTTAAGCACTTTTTATTATATTTAGCTGTCTATTTGTATTTTCTGTCTACTAGCATGCAAGCAACTAGGGTCTATATTTCTTCAACTTTGTGTCTCTCATACCAAGAACTCTGTCTAGAAAATATTGAGCAAATGAAAGAATAAATATTGTGATTTTTACATTTTCCTAAAAATTTTTGAGACAGAGAAAAGGGAAAAATTTTGAAAAACAATCATCTTTTATCAATAAAACAACTGCTTCTCAACTTACCAAATTTTTTTCATCATTACCATAATCAGAGATATTTTTTAGATCGTGTCATTTTGGCAAAAAATCCAATGCTTCCTTTTATTAAACCTGATGTAACATTTTAACCTAATGTGAAAGTAGCAAAGCAAAACAAAAAAATGCATTCTGGCTTGTCAAAATCCCTCTTTTTATCCCTTTTATCTCAACTAAAATCCTTCTTCAACTTTCCTAACTGTTTGACATCCTTTGAGTGCTTTCATGTTGGCATTGCTCGTCATGAAGTCACCTTGCACAACCCAGGCCTCCCAAGAGGAGAGCAGGTTCCAATTAAGCTAACAGTCAGCGGGGTGAAAACAGTGTCTGCTGAGATCAGAATCACACAATATTTTCAAGAATGAAAGGTTCACAGCTTTTTTCCAGAAACTAACCAGCGAGGCAGCTCAGCTTGCAAGGAAGACAAGATGGTGCCATCAGAGAGACTGTCAGGTGAAAGGGAAAACAAGGCAGACAACCAGCTATGCAAAGAGAGGTGCAAACCAGAGGCTCTTGGCAAAAGCATGGGCTTTGTGTTCACAAAGTTCTGGATTTGAAAGGAAGAATCTGTTTCTTACCAGTTCTTTTTCTATTTAACAAATATCTTTTAAGTGCCTAATAAGTGCTGGGTATGCAATAGTCAATAGGGCAAATGTAATCTCAGCCCTGGTAGATTTTACAGTCTAGCAGGGCTTAGACAAAAAGCAACTAAACCAACAAATCAATTTATGATTAATGCCATGAAGGAAAAATACAAGGTGTCAAAGAAAGTCAATGATTATAAGACACTAGTTGGCCTTTTGTTAGGAGATAATGTTTTACTTGATATGAAAAATAAGGTGCCAGCCAGACAAAGATTGTGGGGGGAAATAATTAATCAGGGAAAGGAAAGGTATTTTACCTCATCTGCAAAATGAGTATTCTCATGAAAGTTTACATATAAAATGTTTGATACAGGAATGATGCATTGTAAATGCTCAGCAAGCGATGGTTCCTGTTATTTCTATGGCTGTTGACCGTATATACTTTGTAGCCAGTCTGTAAAAGCCTACAGACCACTGAAAAATCTTTTAAACCCTAACAGACACTTAAATAATAAGCATCAGCAGATATATCTTTAAAGAAGAGGGAAATATATAGAACATTATACACAACATAGAGAAAATATCATCTGCAACTCAGCATCCTCACTAATTCATATGCTGATAATTAGGAATTTTACATTTGTTCTGTGAAGCAAGTGAAAAATGTAATCAAAATGTAAATAGTCAGGATGCTTAACTTAATTAAGGAAACCTGTTGTTTCTGAGCAACTTTAACCACATACATTTGCATACAATTAATGTGTTGATTACAAATGACTTGACTTTTCTCATTAAAGCAAGGCAAGTAAGATCTTAGCTCCACCTTTGCAAACTTGCATTTCTTGACAAAGTTTGCAATAATTAAGTTATGCAGCTAACTTAGACTGATTCTTTTCTTCAGTTAGTCCAAATTAGAGTTTTCTGTGTAGCCAGTCCTAAACTGAGCTGCTTTCCTTTAGTAGCTTTTTATAATGTATACTTTGTCATTTTCCAGAAGGCAGTGGATCCAATTAAGGTGGACTCTTTTATGGTTAAAGGATCTTTGCAATAGTTATAATTTGATAAAGATTGAAAGGGTGTTCAAGACGTAATTTTCCTTCCTTTATTATTCTGCCAAATCTTCCTTTCTATAATCCTCAACACTATTCCCACATCTCTGATTCCACATGCCCAGAGAGCCCCATACGGGCCCCATATGATTCTCTACATACTTAAAAAAAAATGTTTGTCTTTGTTCTCTGCCTCATGGGAGAAGATGAGTTGTTAGAAGAGTTGTGCAAGTTTTAGCACAGAGTCCCAGAAGAAAGGCCTCCCATTGGACTAAAGGTCCCAAACTGGACCTTAAAAAACTAATGTGTTTTATTAATGTTGAATGACAATCTTCATGTCCTAGGAGGGATGTTTTCAGATCATCTCTAGAGTGTATGTTTTTCCAACCATCTTCTAAAATATTTTAAAATGTCCAAGATCATCATTAGACAAGTTTTGGACAATGTTAAGGAGATAAATTTTTTTAAAAAGTAACATCATCACTCTCATAGAGATATCAAGTGAGCATGTATTGTTAATGAGGGAATTGGTAAGATGTTACATATAAGCAGTTCAAAGGAGAATTCAAAGATAATTTGCAGGTCAAGAATATTGAAACGAAGGTGCAGATGGAGGCAAAACTCTTGCTACTTTCATAGTGAGGAGAGAAGTCAACTGAATCTCTGCTGGGATGAATCTATTTGCATATCCAAAACAGTAATTATTATTTATTGCTATCAATTATCTACAATTTACAGAGTTGTAAAATAGCTCAAAGTTAACAAAAGCCCAGAGCCTCTATAAAATCAGAATTGGGTAACCTGAAAGGGTTTGTTCTTACCAATACAGAGTTTTACGGAACACAGTGGACACAGAAATAATGAGTAACCTTCCGTAAGTGTTTTTATGCCTGTAGTTGCTCTAAATGCTTTTCACATGATTGTTCCCTTTAAGCCGCATAGCTCCACATGGTAAGTTGAATTACTAATCCCATTTTACAGATAAGGAAATGGAGGCAGAAAGGAATTAAAGATATATACCCAAGATCTCACAGGTCATAAATGGTAGAACCAGAATTTAGACCTAAGTATGATTCCAGAGCTTGTACTCCGATCTCTATACTCTACTATCCTCCTACAAAAGATAGAGTACTTGATTATGTCTTGGGTGACGGGTGGGGCTGGGAAACTGAGAAGACAGCTGAGTTAAATTATGAAAAATGACTAGGGTGTACCTACAGGTGGGAGCAGGGGCTTCCAGAAAGTAAGTGAGCCACATGAGCCAATGTACCAAGATCTGTATAGCTAGGAGAGGCCAGGTCATGAGCATGTCTTAGGTCAAACTAAAAATGTTTATATCTATGATGAAAGAAGAACAGACAAAGAATTTAAAGATGGAGAAAACCATGATTCATTTTGCTTTTTAAAAAAACTATGGTCTTTATTCTTTTGATGGCAGTATGGAAAATGGATTAGAGACTGGGATAATCATTAAGAAACTATAGGAGGCCAGGCGCCGTGGCTCACGCCTGTAATCCCAGCACTCTGGGAGGCCGAGGTGGGCAGATCACTCAAGGTCAGGAGTTCGAGAGCAGCCTGAGCAAGAACCAGACCCCGTCTCTATTAAAAATACAAAGAAATTAGCTGGACAACTAAAAATATATAGAAAAAATTAGCCGGGCATGGTGGTACATGCCTGTAGTCCCAGCTACTCAGGAGGCTGAGGCAAGAGGATCGCTTGAGCCCAGGAGTTTGAGGTTGCTGTGAGCTAGGCTGACGCCACGGCACTCTAACCCGGGCGACAGAGGTCTCAAAAAAAAAAAGAAACTATGGGAGTAGCACAGGCAAGAGATAATAAAGACCTAAACCAAGGCGGCAATATTGGAGAGGTAGAGGGGAAATAAATGCACAAACACACCCCCAGACATGAAGGAATATATTTGATAGAACTCAGATATAGGGCTGTCAGAGACCAGTGATTTTAAGATGACGTATAATAATGTTTCTATTTTAAGTTACTGGACAAATATGATATCATTCACTGAGGTAGAAAAAAAGTGAAAAGAAACAAATTTGGAGGAAAGAAGAACTTGGTTATGAACAACGTTGAGTTTGAGGTGAAAATATCCAGAAGAAAATTGAATACCAAGGACTGGAGCACAGGGGGAAAGTCTAGACAGTGATGAAGATTCATGAATTTTGCACAGCAAGGTAGTAATTGAAACCATGAAAAGAAATGAAATTACCCCAGGTAGGCAGAAAATTCAGAAGAGAAGAGAACCTTGGGGCACACCAACGATAAAATTGTGAACCAAGAAAGACGACCCATGAAGGGACCAGGAAGGAACAGAGGTTGGGGGATTCAAAAGCAAGTGAGTTACAAATCCTTGGGAGAGGAAGAGAATGGTTTCCAAGAATGATAGAAATGGTCAATTTCAAACACCGTAAGACAAATCCTGCTGAGGACTGAGTCATCAGTCCCCTTGCCAGAGTATTTCAGGAGTGTGGAAGTGTGTTGGAAAAGTCACTTGGAAAGTGAGTGGGAATAACAGAATCAAAATATTCATTTACCCTTGCTCTCTTCTGAATCCACTGAGCTAACAGTAAAGAAATTTTTAAAACTGTTAACCTATGAAGACAAAGCAAGCAGTGAGGAAAAACATTTTTTGGAAGCTAGAAAACTGATAAATAAGTAGTAGATGATTTAGCAAAGTCAAGAAGGCTGAATCCTAAACCAACAGATTGCCCACCCAAGTATTCTGGAAGTAGCAGCAGTAGATGCTGATGCCACTGGAAGTTTGACTGAGGGCAGAATTAAAAAGAGGATTATTTGAAAGTTTGTGTAAAAAAGCACTCAGATGCCAAGATGGCCTTCCTTCGTCAGCAGACAGACTTTACTACTTTATGGAAGCCTGGAGATTTATAGTCTGCAGAGAATGAAAAATATTCTTACACTAGAAGACACCAACACAGTCATTGCTTGTATACCTTACTGAGTTTGGGGGTGGGGGATAAAAGAAATATTCATACCAAATATTGAAACCTTCAGCCCTCTTGCCTAATTCCCTACAGAAAACTGTTGGCCAGAATTACACATTCCAGGCAGGAGAAAAGAAGAGGCTTCTCCAGAGACTCAGCCTAAGAGAAAAAGACCTAAAAATACTAGCATCAGTGATTCCCCAAGGAAACATCGCAAACAGCCCAACCTGATCACGACAACGAAGCCCACAACCCACAAATTGGAACTCACCCTACTCTCACAGACCCTTCCATCAGATTTTATTTTTTAATTACTCCTTTATTTTTTAGTTTTTATTTGTATAAATTTATGGGGTACAAGTATGATTTCATTAGCTTCTTAGTGCTATAACCTGAAACATGCACAGATAGTCAAGGATCCTTAGACCGCTGAAGAAAATCTCTAACATGAAAGGCAGAAAACAAAACGAACAGTAAATAATCAACTATGCAGGGAAGTGGAAACCTCAAAAATCTACCATTAATATAGTCAGAGATAAAGTTTATTGCCTTTGAAATAGGAAAAGAATGCTCTATGTCAATAAAGGGAACAATCAAAGAAGAAGAAAGAGCTGCTAGGAAAGTAAAAATATATTTGCAGAAATAAAAAATTTAGAAAAAGGGTTTGAAGATATTGAGGAACTCTCCTAATAGTAGAGCAAAAGAGAAAGAGATAGAAAATAGAGAAAAGAAAATTAGAGAATCGATCAAAGAAGTCTAACATTTAAATAATACAAATTTCAGAAAGAAGAAATAGAAAAAAATGGAGGAAAAGTAATCATTAAAGAGCAAATTCGAGAACATTTCCTATATTGAAAGCATCTATTGAGTGCTCAGAACAATAGTTAAAAATATACCTACATTAAGGCTGATCCTGAGAAGATGCATAACACTATATACAAATACATAGTCCTAAAAAGTAACCAAAGAGAAAAATAAAATAAATGAAATTATAAGCAAAATTAAGTTACTTAGAAAATGTCAGGAATTAGAGTGGCTTTAGATTTTTTTCCAGTTTTATTGATGTATACTTAAAATATAAAAATTGTACATATTTAAGGAGTACAATGTGTTTTGATATTAATATATATGAACATTGTGAAATGATTACCACGATCAAGCTAAATAACATAGCCATCATTTCACATAGTTATAATTTTTGGTGTGTGGTCAGAACAATTAAGATCAACATTCTTAGCAAATTTCAAGTATATAATACAATATTATTAACTATAGTCATTCCACGTAACTGAATCTTTGTACCTTTTGACCACATCTCCCTATTTTAGCCACCCACCCCCTCAGCCCATGGCAACCACCATTCTATGCTTTGCTTTTATGAGTTCTACTTTTTAAAGATTACACAGATAAGTAAGATCATGCAGTATTTGTCTTTGTCTGCCGTATTGCACTTAGCATAATGTTCTCCAGGTACATCCATGCCATCTTAAATGACAAGACTTCCTTCTTTTTTAAGGTCGAATAATATTCCATTGTAATATTATATTTCAATATATATACACATACCACATTTTCTTTTCTTTATACATGCATCCATCAACAGACACTTAGGTTATTTCCGTATCTTGACTATTGTGAATAATGCTGCAATTAGCATGGGAGTGCATATATCTCCTTGATATATTGATTTCATTTCCTTTGGATACACACCCAGAAGTAGGATTGCTAGATCATATGGTGGTTCTGTTTTCAATTTTTTTCAGGAACCTCCATACTGTTTTTCACACTGGCTTTACCGATTTATATTCTTACAAACAGTTTACAAGGATTCCCTTTTCTCCATGCCCTCAAGAACATTTACCTTCTGTCTTTTTTATAGTAGCCATTCTAATAGGAGTGAGATGATATTTCATTGTGGTTTTGATTTGTATTTCTCTTATGATTAGTGATAGTGAGCATCTTTTCATATACCTGTTGGCCATTTGTGTGTCTTCTTTGGAAAAATGTCTTTTCAGAGCCTTTGCCCACTTTTTAATTGGGTTATTTTTTTCTTGTTATTGAGTTGAGTTCCTTATATACATTGCATATTAATCCTTTATTGGGTATACAGTTTGCAAATATTTTCTCCCATTCCATAGGTCGCCTTTTCACTCTGTTAATTGTTTCCTTTTCTGTGCAGAAACATTTTAGTATGATGCAATTTCATTTGTACATTTTTGCTTTTTTTGCCTGTGCTTTTGGTATCATATACAAAAATTCATTAGTCAGAACAATGACAAGAAGCTTTGTCCTTACGTTTTTCAAGTTTTATAGTTTCATGTCTTACATTTAAATCTTTGATCCATTTTGAGTTGATCCAATTTTATTTGTCTGCATATGGATATCCAATTTTCCCAACACTATTTATTAATAGACTGTCCTTTCCTCATGTACGTTCTTAGCAACCTTGTCAAAGATTAGTTGGCCACTGATGTATGAATTTATTTCTGAGCTCTCTGTTCCGTTCCATTGGTCTATATGCCTGCTTTCATGCCAGTAGCATACTGCTTTAATTACTGTAGCTTTTTAGTCTGTTTTGAAATCAGGAAGTGTGATGTCTCCAGCTTTGTTCTTCTTTCTCAAGATCGATTTGGCTATTCGTGGTCTTTTGTGATTCCATATGAATTTTAGGATTGTTCTTTCTATTTCTGGAAAGAATACCATTAGGGTGTTGATAAGGATTGCACTAGATCTGTAGATCACTTTGGGTAGTATGGACATTTTAACAATATTAATTCTTCCAATTTGTGAACACAGGATGTCTTTTCATTTATCTGTGTCTCCTTTAATTTTTTTTTATCACTATTTTACACTTTTCAACATACAGGTGTTTCACCTCTTTGGTTAAGTTTATTCTTAAGTATTTTATGGTTTTTGTTGCTATTGTGAATGGGATTGATTTCTTAATTTCCTTTTCAGATAGTTTATAATTTGTATATAGAATCACAATTGATTTTTGTATGTTGATTTTGTATCCAGAAACTTTACTGAATTTGTTTTTTGGTTCTAACAGTTTTTTTTTTTTTTTTGGTCACACCCTTAGGGTTTTCTATACATATATGACCATGTCATCGACAAAGATAATTTTACTTCTTTTTCTGTTTGGATGCCCTGTATTTCTTTTTGTTGCCTAATTGCTGTGGCTGCTATTTCAATAGAAGTCATGAGAGTAGGCATCCTTGCCTTGTACCAGAACTTAAAGGGAAAGCTTTCAGTTTTTCCCCATTGATTATGAGGTTATCAACAGGCTTTTAAAATATAGCCTTTATTACGGTTAGGTAATTTCCTTCTATATTTGTTTTGTTGACAGTTTTAATCATGAATGGATGTTGAATTTTGTGAAATGCCATTTCTGTATCTATTGAAATTATCATATGGGTTTTTTCCTTTTATTTTGTAAATGTGGTGTATCACATTGATTGATTTACATATGTTGAACCATCCTTGCTTCTCAGGGATAAATGCCACTTGGTCATGTTGTATAATCCTTTTACTGTGCTGTTGAGTTCAGTTACCTAGGATTTTTTAAGGATTTTTCTATCTGTGTTAATCAGGGTTATTGCCTTCTAGTTTTATTTTCTTGTGGTGTCTTTGTCTGGCTTCGGTATCGAGGTAATGCTAGCCTCATAAAAATGAGTTTGAAAGTGTTCCCTCTTCTTCTATTATTTTGGGAGAGTTTAAGAAGAATTAATATTAATTCTTCTTTGAATGTTTAATAGAATTCACCTGTGAATCAATCTGATCTTGGGATTTTCTTTTGGAGGAGGTTTTTGATTATTGATTCAATCTCCTTATTTGTTATTGGTTTGTTCAGGCTTTACATTTCTTATTGAAATAGATTTTTATCAGTGTATTGGTATATAATTGTTGATAATAGTCCCTTACGATCATTTTATTTTTAAAGCATCCTTTGTAATATCTACTCTTTCATTTCCAATTTTATTAATTTGAACCTTTTCTCTTTCTTTTCTTAGTTTAGCTAAGAGTTTGTCAGTTTCGTTTATTTTCTCAAAAACCAACTCCTAGTTTTGGTGATTTTTTTCTATTGTTTTTCTCTCTATTTAATTTACTTCTTCTTTTATCATTTTTATGTCCTTCCTTCTGCTCTCTTTGGGCTTAGTTTGTCTTTGATGTGTTAGTTCCTTGAGGGG
>RJWJ010038288.1:0-15073 GCA_004363605.1 Indri indri
GCCTCTGTCTGGGGCGGGCCCTGGCTGCTTTGTCCTTTCCTGGGTGGGGGCTGTAGCTGGAGATGTATGTGGAGCAGCCGAGGGGCCCGTGCTCCTTGTTCCCCGTAGACCGTGGCAGCTGTGGTCACACCCCTGGGCTAGGGACCAGTGTAGTCAGGGAGAAGGGAAGCCGGGAACAGACCTGCTGTTGTCACTGTCAGGCCACAGCCACGGCTGCACACTCTGACTCTTCTGACACGTCCTCAACCAGCGCCCATGTGCCCGCAACGCCTGGGTCAAAGAACGTGGCGTTTTAGTATTTGTGCCAGGAGGCGTCAGTGGTGCGTGTTCATTTGTACATTAACTTCAGCTTAGAAGAGTTTACGTTGAATTTCGTCTTGTTTTCCTTTCAGTGAGAAGTGTGAGGTGTTACAGTACAGCGCGCGGGAAGCTCAAGACGCATCAAAGGTACGACATGGTTGAAGTTCATGATCATGATCCCCGTGCGAGGTTCTTGCACGTTACACAATCCGGTTGATTCCCACTGGTCTTAAGAAATGCGTCAGTATTTTATAGTCTAAAGGCAGTACCGACCCAGCCATGAGGTTTTGATTTTCCTTTGAATAATTCAGATTTTATGATCTTAAAATGATGGATGAGAAAATGCAAAGAACCTTGGCTCATCTGCTCCAGTGTTTTTGTTTATTAAACAGATGGTAAAATTGAAAGTTGGATTAGTCAATGGGAAAAATTTAGTCATGTAAAAACAACAGCTCTCCCTAAAGCAGTGAGTGCATTTGTGAAAGTCCCGTCGATCTCCGTGTAGTTCCAGGGACTTTAATGAGTAATAGGCCCCCCAAAAATTGGAAGCCGATAATGCAGGAACATTTGCCCTCTCGAATGCAAAAACAAACTAAAATTATAGTGATGAAAGCACTGTGGTGTTAATGCAAGAATTAATAAATAGCTTAATGGAACAGAACAGAATCCAGAAATGGGTGTGTGTATGCGTTTGTGTCTTTAGTTCGGTCAAGTCAGTTCCTTAAAGGATAATTTAAAAAATGAAGTAGAAGAAAATAGATTATTTCTTAAATGGTCCTGAGGGAGCTGAACATTTGTTTGTTAATGAACAAGTTTTTAAATTTTATTTTATATATTAAGCATAAACTACTAAAAGAAAACAACAAGGCATAACAATTCTAGAAGAAACACAAGTTTTAGGATCTGGCATTGAGGTGTAAGTCGTGCCCTCGTAGCAGAGGCAGCTTCGCAGAGTTGCCCGCTCTGTAACAAACACACTCCACCTGCTTAGCGGGGGGGATGAGAGAAGTTACCTGTGATTCTTTTTTTAACAAGAGAACAGCGTTCTCCTTTCAGGTGGAAACCCTGCCTTCTGGTCCCGCTCTGCTGCTGCCAGCTGTAAGAGTTCTCTGGGGACCTTGGTTCCTTCTACTTGGACTGATTAAATTACATTTGTTTTCTTCCAGCCTTCTGTTTCTGGGATGCTCATTTGCTTGTTTTTAGATTATTTTTATACCTTTGATAGAGTGTCTAGATGGCATGTATCTTAGAAGAAAAGTGTATTTTGTCTCTAACACTATGTTATTTGAGTTCATTGTAGAATATACTCAAATTCTTGAAACTAAAGAGAGTCCCCGGGTTTAGCATGTTTTGCGGAGAGAATGCGTATGGAAAGGCTCTGGGCTGTGTAGACAGTGGGCTGTGGGCTGGGAGACTGGGGTTATGGGTCTCTCTAGGAAACGTGTTTATGTTCTTGTGCCTTTGTCGCTTTGTGGGGCCAGGTCTTGCCTTCCGGAGTGAAGTTGCTTGGGAAGCAGTGACTGTTCTGGCGTGAACACTGGCTTTCCCCGCTAGCCTTGATTCTTTTCGCCATCCGCCCCGTTCTCCCGGCCTGCAAGCTCGTGTCTGTATCGCCTGTGGTCCGGGAGTTAGCGAGGCAAGGCTGTAGCGGAGGAGCAACGCTCGGGTCCCCACTTCCTGCAGGTCGTCCGCCTTAGTGGTCCTTTCGACTTTCGTGGAGTGATTCTTCCTGCAAACATTTGTGGCATATTACAATGATGTAAACGTACTGAAATGTTACCTCACTTAAATTTCTAAAATGAGGTTCTCTATTTAAATTGGAATTTTTCTCTATCGTAGGTGGTGGAGGATATTGAATATCTCAAGTATGACAAAGGGCCGTGGCTGGACCAGGAAGATCTCCATTTTCACAACCTGCGAATGCTGTGAGTTCACTTGTGTCGGGGAGGCCCTGAACTAGCAGCGTGCAGTGCGTCGGGTGCGCTTGCCGACACAGAAACGTACAGGGTTTTGAAATAACTGTGTTTCAAGCTGGGTGTCACCACCACGGGCCACACGTAGGTGTATTTCCTGTTCTCTTCCAAACAGTTCCTGATGTCTCTGGTCTGATGATTCATTGGTGACATTATTAATTCAACAGGTGTTTTGCTTCCGCTGTGTGCCAGACACCTCACCAGATTCAGGGGATATAGCATGAAATAAAATTCCTGCTCTAGTTGAAAATATGTTTTTGGTGAGGCAGTAAACAAATACAACGGTGCTGGGTCCTAAAGGCCAGGAAACACAGTAGCCCTGGGAAACCGACGGGGAGTGGCCTGGGTGTGACAAAGGGCCCCTCTCAGAAAGCGGCCAGGCGAGGCAGGGCTGGGGCCTGCCGTGTGAGGGGGCAGGGCGGGAGCGCGGTGGGAGGGTGTGGCCAGAGCCGGGGGCCGAGGGGGCTGTGGGGCCTTGGGAAGCCCTGGTAAGGACTTGGGCATTTTTTCTGAATGAGATGAGATGCTCTTCTGGGGTTTGAGCAGAGGAGGGACATGATGTGACTTACATCCGTTCTGGCTATTGTGTGGGTTCCTTGGTATCTTCTGAGTAGAAAACCTCAAACATACAAATTTGGTAGGTTAAAAAAACAAAGAGCCACCTCCATCTGTGTTGCTCTTGAAACCGCTGTGCCAAGGAGATGGCCTCGTGTTCCCAGATGCAGATGGCCCCGTGTTCCCCGGTCAGCTCCCTCCCACGCCTGCCCTTAGAGCAGCGTCCTGCCCCTCTCCTCTCCCGTCTGCTTCCGTGTCCCCACCCTCCCTCAGTCTCTCACTGCTCCGGGGACTCTGCCCTCTGGGGCCCGGTCTCTTTTGCTGGTTCCTTCCGTCTGCTGCCCGACCTCTAATAGTCACAGCGCCCCAGGGCAGGGTCTTGTCCATTAGACAGGATTTCTTGGGGACCGTACCCAGTCCTATGGCTGTAGACACTGTGATGGCACCATAGGGCCTACCCCAGGCCTTTCCCCTGCATACCTGATGAGCCTCCCCCCAGGTGGCTCCTTGCGGTATCTTAGCACGTGGGCCTCCCAGGTGACATTCAGCTGTGTGGGGGTGCCTGTTCCATCCTGCCTGGGCCTGGCCACTCCCTCCACCGTAGCTCATCCTGCTGGCCCCTCCCCCACAGTCCCCCACTGGTCCTTGTCTCCTGCTGGCCAGCGGATTCCAGGCACATGGGAAACTTGTCTTCCGCAGCAGCCGTGCCTGGGACAGGCCCCACCGAACGTAGCTCAGGAGGTGTATCTCGAGTGAGTGAATTTGATTTCTTTTAGAGCTATCATTTCTACAAACTTCAGGGATTATTTTGTAATGAAAAGTGCTGTTGTATTATAGTTCTGATTATCTACAGATTAGAAAATTTGAATATTTAAGGGTTTTAACTTTTGATAATGGAGGAAACATGAGTAGCTGTTTTGGGGTCTGCCTTTTGTGCCAAGTCCTGAGGGCCTGGCCTGACCCCAGTACCTAGGGCACTGTTCTCAGGCCCCGCACTCAGCCCAGAGGACAATGTTGCCACAGGGTTAGGAAGTCAGTGATGGTGTGAGGAAGCTGGTGACTGCGGAGGGTGGCTCTGTGCCTGGCCCTGGGGCGGTGGTGCCTTCGCAGCGGCGTCGGTGTCCTCGCTGTGTGGGCAGGAGCAGCCCTGCGTTTTCCACCGGGAGGGGGGCGGGGATGTGAGCCGTGCCCAGGGCAGCCAGAGGCACAGCCGGCTCGCTGCACACGCAGCCCTCAGCTCACTGGTCAAAGTGGGGGCTCAGCGCAATGTGCAATGATCAGTTTACTTCTGTTTGACGTTTTTAGTACAGCAATAATAAGCAAAAAATAGATTTACGTGAAAAAAACCAGTCAGTCTGCTTAGCTTGTTAATTCCCAGCACACTGTTCAAGCAGTGTTTGCAAAATCCATTTTCGAGCAGGTTGTCTGGGTACTGACAGATGAGTGAGGTGGGCATGGCGTGGGGTCCTCCTGCTGGGCAGAAGAGCTGGGCGAGGGTCGGGTCAGCCATCAGATGGCCGCGTGACTTGGGACAAGTCACTTTACCATAGTTTCTTCATCTGTAAAATCATGCCATTAATGAAGAATGCCAGGTATACTTATTGAAGAGAAAACAAAAGCAAGTATGAATTTCGCGTTATATTCTGTATACTTACTACTGTATAAGATCGTCGCAGTCTAAATAAAAGTAGCTTGCTGAAATGATTGGCTCTCTAGAAAATATTTTAAAAGAATCTAGTAGATCTTCCATCAAAAAGTAAAACCAACAAAACACCTTCCTTTCGTCCTGAACGGTTCCCGGGGAAGGGAGTGCAGATGCAGGAACTGCTCTTGGCCTCTGAGTAAACACCCCGAGCCCGGGGCTGCCGCGGCCCAGTGCTGACGGCAGACGGACGGCGCGCTTTAGCCTGAGGGCCGTGAGCGGCTCAGCGACTGCCCGGAGGTTAGTGGAGTCCTTTGAGCTGTCTGGACTGAGAGGTTCCTCTGCGTTGTGACGTCAGTGGGGTCCCTGCGAGGCTGTCGTTACGAGCTCAGTCTGTGCTCCACTGTGAGCTGTGGCGGGGCCCATAAACACGGGCATATTCCAAGTAATTTTAACCTTAGGACAGGCGTGCGTAAGGAGAATGAGGAGAGAGGCCAGGTCTCGAGAGGAAGATAGAAGGAGTATGTGTATTTCTAAAAAGAAGACGATTTTCATAGCAAAGACTCGCCTTTGCATGGCAGGTCAGAGGGATCCCAGAGGTGCTCAGCCGTCTGCCTGCCGCTGTGACCCTGGGCAGGGGGCGTGGCCTGTCTGTGTCTGGTCCCCTCACTGTGAGGCAGGGAGAAACAGAACCAACCACATGGGGTTGTCATGGGGGTTAAGCATGAATGATTTGAAGGGCTTAGGACAGTGTATATCATAAGCACTAAAAAGTTTTAGCTGCTGTATTAGGATAATTGTGATACATACGAAGATATATAGTGTCTTATACTCTATAGATGCATGATTATGTTACGTTTTCTGTTAATATTTTTGTTCTTACATACTTAGCTACCTTATTTGTTTTGGTTTTTAATTAAAAAAATTTTTTTTTCTGATCTCAGAAATAATTTACACTCATTATCCTCAGTTCAGAAATTTGCAGTGTAGTTGAACCCCCCATCCGAAGACCATGGTTGAGAGTCCTCCATCCTTTTTTCCTGTGACCCAGGACTGCTTACTGGTCTGTCGTAGCTCAGATTCCCAGTGTGCCTCGCCGCTTGGTGGGAGGGCTGACCTGAGTGACGAGCCCACCAGGCCTGCAGGGTTTAGTGCCACGTTGTATGTACAGTCGTGCTTCACTTAGCAATGGGGACATTCTGAGAAATGCATTGTTGGGCAATTTTGTCACTGTGCAAGCATCAGAGTGCACTTACACAGACCTGGATGGTACGGTCTACTGTACACCGCGGCTGGGCGGTGTGGCCCGTTGCTCCCAGGATGCGAGCCTGTACAGCGTGTTACCATGCTTCATAGCGAAGGCAGCTGCAACAAGAATCAAGTATTTGTGTATCTGGCATAGAAAAGGTACGATGAAAGTACAGTATAAAAGATTAAAAAATGGCACAGCTTTGTAGGGCGCATGCCACCACCAGAACCGGAAGTTGCTTTGGGCGAGCGAGTGGTGAGAGACGTGGCCTCCGGGGCGTTACGCACGCAGTGGTGGATGTTGTAAACACCGTGCACTGGGCTGCCTGTGCTAAATTCATAAACAGTGTTTTTCTTTCTTCAGTAATAAATTAACCTTAGCTTACTGTAACTTTTTATTTCATAAACTTTTAAATTTTTTAGTTTTCTGACTCTTTTATTGTAACACTTAGCTTAAAATACACATTGTACAGTTGTACAAAAATATTTTCTTTATGTCTTTATTCTATAAGCTTTTTTCTATTTGTTAAATTATTTTTATTCTTTTAATTTTGTTAAAAATTTAAGGCATAAGCACACACATTGCCTAGGCCTACACAGGGTCAGGATCATCAGTGTCACCGTCTTCCCCTCCACGTCTTATCCCCCTGGAAGGTCTGCAGGGCAGTGATGCGCATGGAGCTGCTGTCTCCTGTGGCAACAGCGCCTTCCTCTGGACACCTCCTGAAGGGCCTTACAGTTAGTTTTTTATAAGTACTCTAAAGTAATAATAGAAAGTGTAGTATAGAAAATATACAAAGCAGTAACAGTTGTTATCATTATCAAGAATGATGCCGCACGTAATGGCGGTGCGGTGGGTTTGTTTGCATCGTCACCACCAGCGTGGGTGATGTGTTGAGCTGTGGCGTTGTGATCGGCATTTTGTTGAGCTGTGGCGTTGGGATCAGCGTTTTCAGCTCGCTGTAACCTAAGGGACTGCTGCCGTGTAGCCTGTCGTCACGCGGTGCACGACTGTGTAAAACCAGGAGGAGTCTGCCCACCCACGCAAACAAGATCGTTTCACAGGAAAGCCGGAGGAAGGTTTCGCTGTGCACCCCCATCAGTGTAACTCGTGAATTGGCCTTGACTCCTTCTCTTTCCCGAAGTCCAGCTTTTGCCGCCTCTGTCTGGGTCCTGGTAGGAAGCTGGTGGCACATTTGGCCAGATGACGGTGGAGAGTCTAGTGAAGGGACCTCTTGCCAGGGCAGGGCAGGGCAGGGGACGACGGCAGGGTGGTGAGACACCAGGCCGTCCGCAGTGGGGAACTGGCTGTCAGGGGAGGGCCCTGCTTACCAGAATCCGGGGCGACGCTGCAGCTGTGGGAGAGGCTGCCCAGCACACGCTGGAGCCCCAGATACGAGGGGGACCCTGCACGCGGGACCTGGGAGAACAGATACTGGGCCTTGGATGGCACCTCTCCCCAGCTGCATTTGAAGTCAGAGGGCAGTGGACCCACAGGAGCCAGGGGCCGCCTCTCTGGCACAGAGCACCTCGGAGGAGGAGTGCAGAGGAGGTCTGAAGGGGCACATGGGAAATACCCCGACTGTCCCCCCAGGGGATGCAGGGGATGGTCACATTCACTGTTGCCTTCCGTCCAGAATGAAAACGTGTGTCCGTACATGGGATGGTGCAGCTACGTGTTGTTGTGCAGTGATGAGCATTCCTCACCACAGGTGTTCTTCACATGAGGTAGAGGAGAAAAGAAAGGGTCTTACACAGAGTCCCCTAGTCCTCACTTGTGTAGCTGATCTGGACACCCAAGTTTGCTTCCATAGCTTCCCCCTTGCCCACGGCCACCCCATAGCCATCTTATCTCATCCAGCACCTCAGCCAGCTGGGGGTCTGCACCTGGCGAGTGTCTAGACCTTTGTGTTGTACGGTGCAGTTTCTGGGCACCCTCCGGCTGGGGGTGCTGCAGATCTCTGTGCAGAGTAGGATTTATCACAGCAAGCTGGGAGGGTGCACAGATCAGTAGGGAAAACGACAGGTTGGAGCCTGGAGAGATCCACGCACAGGTCCGATGTGCTCCCCCTCCCGTGAGGGGACACAGGGACACAGCAGGCCACTTGGTAACATGTAGGCAGTATGTCTGCCTGGAAGGCCCATCAGACACTCAATGCCCAGAATCGTTTCTGGTGACTGCTCACGTAGGCAACGCCTCACATCCAGACTCACAGAGAGAAGGCAGGTGTTCACCATCAATCACGCCGCACCCGGCGCAGCGGCGCTCACTGCCCAGCCTCGTCAGCATGGGGCACTTCTCAGAGCGTCCAGAAGTCAGTCCAGGGCCAGCTCCAAGGAGGACCTGCCAAAGCCAAGGGCAGGAGCGTGGGCCTGCTCTGTGTGTGACGAGGGAAGCCTTCCGCAGGCGTGCGGCAGCGCTTCTGGCAGACACGCTTCCAGTGGGGAAGGCAGATCTGAACCCAGGAACGTGGTTCCGCACCGTGGCAGAGCCTCGGATTTTAACAAGGTCGGGTTTTGCCACCTGAGTCCGAGAGGGCAGGAGAGCCGAGCGCGCATGGTAAGGATGAACCGCGGAATTTAGTCTGGGGTGGGGGTGAGGAAACGGAAATGGCAGTGGACAAAGGGGACTAGCGGTCGGAGGCACACCCACTGACGATAGCAAGGGGGAGCGAAGGTCCAAAGTGAGATGGAACAGCCTGCGATTCTGCTGCCAGGTGCCGGGGTCAACAGCTTAGTCAGGTTCTGCTGATCTGTCTTCAGATATGTGCGTGTTCATGTATCTCTAATGTCGTGCTGTGTTGTGTGTGGTCTGAGAACATACTGTATGTGACTTCTCTCCTTTTGGGTTATTACGGTGTTTCATATGGCCAAGAATGTTTTCTGTCCTGATTAATGTTGCCATTGAGCTTAAGAAGACTGTAGATTCTGCTGTTGTATGGGGTGTTCTAGAAATGTCAGTTAGATCAAGCTGGTTGATAGTGGTGTTCAGGTTGTCCATATCTTTACTGATTTTCTTTTTCTTTTTGAGATGGGATCTTCAGTGTTGCCCAGGCTGGTCTCAAACTCCTGGGCTCAAGCAGTCCTCTTGCCTTAGCCTCTTAGGTAGGTGGGATTACAGGTGTCACCCCCACACCTGTCAGTCCTTACTCTATCATCGGAACCTTGCTTAGAGCAAACCTCCATCCCATCTCTCAACTGCGTTATCGTGTCCCACCTTTACTCTGAAACCTCGTAGTTGACAGTTTAAGTGTGGACTCCGTACCTGAAAGGTGTTTGGAAATGTTTTCTCTGCTCCACAGCACTTTGGGGGGGAAGGTTGCCTCATTTTACAGGTAATGAAACCACGACTCAAAGCTCTGCCCTGCCAAGGTCGTGTGACCCCTGCGTGCAGGACCCGCCCTCTCAGACTAGTAGAGCTTCTGGTCCCCTGTGCCCTCTCTGTGGTCCTGTGCCTTGGGCCACCTAGCCCTGCCTCCTGCCATCGTGTAGGCTTGAGTCCTGGTGGGACCTCAGCCCACCCGTCACCCGTAGTCCTAGCTGGACCCTCCTTTTCCCCACGGACCCCCGCGCCCTGCCCGGGTCCACCCTGAAGGTCGTGGGTTCCATTTTCAGTGGTTCCCCCCCACCTGCTTCTTGTTCCTGCTGCCATCGGGGTCGCGTTCCCTCGTCCTGCCTCCATTTTCCCACAGATATTGCTTCATTCCACCTCCACCAGGTCACAGTGACCCTGTTTTCTCTTTGTTAGAATTCTTCAGTGGTTTATCTTTGTTTAGTCCTAGGTTCAAATTGTTTCCCAGAATTAATCCAGAATCCTGGTCACCTGCCTGGTTCCGCCTCTTCTGCCAGGATCCCAGCCATCTCCCCGGTCCCTTCGGCCCTCACCTGCCCGATGGTTCCCTGCAAATCGCAGCAGTCTTCAAAGCCTGGCTGTAGTCACCTTTCTTTTTTTCCCTCAAAAACCTTCTCTTAACTCTAGTAGGCCATTACTGATACGGATTTACACGTGATCCTTGTTCGTGTTGGTTTCTGCTGGGAACTAACATGTTGGTTCCTGTGGCGTCCAGGAAACCACCGAGACGAGGAGTGGGTCTGACTTGCCGACCCCCTGCTGGGATACAGGGTCATTTTCTGAGCATCCAAAATGCGTGTTGGTTTTATTCTATGCCGTGCCCAAAATTCACCTCTTAAAGTCATAATTTTAGTAGTTACTTAGCTTTTTGGTTATCAGAGCACAGAGAAGGATTCTGTAATTCCCTCAAAGTTTAGAAATTACGCCATTCAGTTGTTTTGGTTTACTATAAATGCTTTTGTTCTTTCCTGCTCCTGATATTTTGCTCGTCTTCCTCCCCCATGGGTGTTTCATAAGTTTACAATGGCAACTGTGTTTATTTTCATGTGAGTACCATTTCTCAATTTGGAGGACTCAAGTGAAAATTATGACCAATTTTCTAAGATAATTATTGTAAACATGCCATTTGCCATGAGTTATACTCATTTTGTCCAGAACCTGACCAGATTATTGGTTTAGAACATTTTTGTACCATCTCAGTTACGTGCGGCAGCGTATAATTACGTTGTGTGTGTGCACGCTTAGACCGAGAGGCAGCAATGGCCCTTCTCCGTCGTGACAGCGTTTGTTCCCAGCCGTGGTGGTTCCTTACTGACGGCGTTCCCAGGCCTCTGACCCCACCTCCCCTGCCTCCTCAGTGCCTGGGTCTTCACGCATCCTCTGCTTTATGACCGAGACTTTTCATGTCACTCCTGGAGAACATCTTTTTAACGTGAAATTTTAGCGCTGCAGAACTGCGCTCCAGCATGTGAGTTTGGTCTAAGTATGGTGTTGCAAGCAGAACTTTGGAGTTCTGGAGAAATTGAGAAATAGGCTTTGGAAGTGTTTTAGGAGAAAGTATAGATACTGTGTTAATTGGGAAACAGTTTTGAGTCATAAAACATAATTTACCATTTTATTTTTTTCTCGTTTTCCTGCCTCTTTGGTTTTAAAATACGTGGCAGAGTACCTCATACCGTAAACCACACTCCAGAACATTTTATCTTGTTTGGACACGTTAGCTTATGATATGAAGCGGATACAGTATTCTCAGTCAGTTTTGATTTCTTCTTAATTAAACTAAGTGCTCTGTGAACAGAATGTTTTCTTTCCCTGCGTTTTGCTTCCTGAGTCATAAAAGGCTTCCTGGTGTCTTTGTTCCTTATTTATCTTCAGTCTCCACAGTTTGTGAGAGGTTGAGGTTTTGGGGGTTTACTGGAGATTCACATAGGCTCTTAATAGTCATCACTGGAGCTCATCGTAATGAGTCGAAAGAGCAGTTTAACCAGCTTTAAATAAGTTGCAGGATAGTTGCAGCAGATTGTCTTTGTAACCTTCAAAAACAGTTGGAAGTGCGCTTGCTTGGAGATTTTCCGGGTTCCGTGTAATTACGCCCGATGGTGCATAGGTGGCGCTGTTGCTCTCTGTAGTCCACACGTGCTCAGCCCATTGATTTCTTTCTCATTTTCCAGCATTTTCTTAGGTTTTCCGAACTGTGGAGAAAACCACATCACCTTCCTTCCTTGATTTTTGTTAACAATTAAAATACGAACTTCATTTTTAGTTGAAATTTTTACTGTGTTCAAAAAATTATCAGTATACAACCGAGAATAATTCCGTTTGTGTTAACGATGAGACGCGTGCTCACGCATCATCGGCACACGCGTGGGGGCCTCGGGAAGATGCACGAGGACGGCTGCCAGCTGCCCACTTTGGACCGGGGGCCGTGCAGACCTGGGAGAGTGGCGTTGACGACGAACTTCCGTGCTGTGAAATTTGATGACACTGCGTTGCGTTTCCAACGGCCCAACAGTGCAGTCTTACAAAATGCAGCAACGTTATGCCCTTTATAAACTTTCTGATTCGCTTGCTTGAGATTTTTTTAATATTTGAATATTTTTGGCCAAGTAACCAACTTAATATTAAAACTAAGAAAACAATCTTATCTTTGCGTATGTATGTGACAGTCGTTTGCCTAACCACGTGGAAACTCACATAATACAGTTGGGAAAACAAACACAATTAGCCTGGCAGCAGTTTCTTGGAATAGTGTTTGGGTCGTTGGATTGTGAACCACGTGTGAGTGACGTGGTTCTTAGCGGGACACTCACGGCTTGCTTTACCTTCCCTCTGTTCTGTCACCTGTCACGGGTCCTCAGGTCTCTGTGGTTCTCTGTGGAAGCGTGATCCACGGAACCCATGAGCCTTGGGTTCCAATGGGGTGGTTCTGTTTGTGGCAGAGTCTACACAGGTGCCGCGGGGAACAGGCCTTGGTTTGCACAGTGGGCATGGACTCTCTCACAGAGTCTGGCCGGGAGCCAGGTACATTCACAGAATTTCCATTTGCGCCGTTACAAACAAGAAACATCTTCTGCTTTTATAACTCATTAATGGGAAAGTGGCCATTTAAAACAATTATTTTCTTTGGTTTGAGCCCTTAAGAAAGGAGGCTTTATTTTAATGATTTTTTTTTCTAAAACCTCAAAAAATGCTTTTCATCTTTAAGTATAATGGTTATATTCGACTAAATTTAATTTAAAATATAATAAGCAGATTGTAACAAAGTATAAATATTTCAGCATTCAGCACAATGAAATGGTGAAATAAGGAGAATATCCTATGATCTGTGTTTGTGGGTGCCAGGGACAGTAGCGAGGTGGACCGCGGACAAGGGGTGGTCCAGCAGACCATTCAGGGGCCTCTGGCAGCGCCTTTCTTCAGGCAGCCTCAGCCTTTGAAACAGCAGCAAGGTACTGGCCTGTGCCCCGAGGGACTTAGGTGCTCGCTGTTTGGTCCCTGGGGATTCATTACTCTTGCAGATGTTCGGTGGCATTCTGTGTGCATGGCACTCCGGTGTAGCTATTTGTAGCTTCTCATTCCTGCTCTGCCTATGTGTAAGGCACACTTTGACACCTTTTCTGTGTTCCCAAAACTGTATGCATTCCCAAAGGGTTGTCACCTTTAGGCAATGAGACTTTTAAAACACTCTACCTCAGATTCAGAAAGAAATTTCAAAAAAGCAGCTCCAAATAGACCAAATGGCCTATGGGATGAAGGTTTTGCTTCGGAGATGACTGCTTGGCAGTGAACAGCATTTATTTGAATGTGCGAATGTCTTATTTAGATTTTTTAGAAAATCAGACTTAAGCTTATTTTATTATGTTTATTTTGATGGTTTGGTGTGATCCGTATTTCTCTTATTTTTTAGGGTTCAGAATAAGTTGGAGGTGCTGAATTACACAACCATCCCCATCTATCTCCCAGAAATCACAATCGGTGCTCACCAGAGTGACCGCGTCTTCAATAAATTCCGAGAGGTAAGACCCCGGGCGTGCGGGAGGCCGGCCAGCGGAATAGTCAGTCACTGCTCTGAAGGGGGTGGTGTTGCTGTGTGTGTCTGTTCTAGGGCAGGAGCTTCTTTTTCATTGAAATAACCTCCTTTCCCCTATTTCTGTACGTAGCGCGGGGTGGTGACTGCCACAGCTGTGTTCTCCATCGGGCCTGTTGCCATTCGTTGACAACAAATTCTTGCACTTATTATTTAAAAGAGTCTTTTTTTGATCTTCACGTTAACTAATTTTTCTCTTGGGATATTTTAAACTTTAGAAAATGACAAGAATAGAAAAATAACAAATCAAGACTGATAACGTATTACTATTGTAACTGAAGTCCACACTTATTCAGGTTTCCTTAGTTTTTCCCTAATGTCCTTTTTTGTTCCAAGACTCTGTCTAGTATACCGTATGACATTGCGCCATCGTGTCTCCTGAGTACCTCTGAGCTGTGGCATTGATAGGTTAGGGTGACGCATCGAGTGTCCCCACTGTCACATGACCTGCCACTGCTGATGCCGACCCCGACCCCTGTCCCAGGCCGTGCCGGTCAGCTCTCTGCACCGGAAGGGTACTCTTCCCTGTTCCCAGAAAGTCACCATGTGTACCGTAGGCTTCGTACTTGTCTGTTGAGCTAGACTTGTGTGACTGTTTAGAGGAAAGTTTTTAAAGAAAAATTAAGTTGCCTGATGTGGAAAACTGTAATTTCTCTTAATTCAGAGAATTGCCTTTGTCCGTTAGAGACATAAGCAAATCAGCAAATTTCCTTCCAGAAATGGCATCGTGGGGACGCAGAGATGCATGATAAATGCCTGCGTACATGTCACGTGCCGCTCTTGAAGGTCTGGAGAGATTTGCAGCTTCTCCCAAAAGGCCCCCACCCAGGCTGCACGGGCTGTTTCCAGACACATGTCTGTGGGCACGGGGAGGCTCGTCCCCCGTCCTCCTGAGCCGTGCTCAGGGCCCCGCGGGTGGAGCTGCCTTCTGGCCTTAGTGGCCTCGTCACAGCCCTTAGCAACGAGTGGATACCACACGTTCCTTGTCACTGTTTCTCCTCAGACACACGTTCCCCAAGAGCGGAGGAGACAGAGTTTTCATTTGAACAAAAGGCGCACGGTTGGGGAGAGCAGTGGGTTCTTTTTACATGGTGGTCTAAACGGACAGGTGTGTTAGCAGTCATTTCTGTCAGATGTTGAGGGAACAAACAACTGTTGCTTTAAAAACACATTAAAAAGTAAAATCCTAACTATAAAACCTATTTTTCCCACTTTCTTCCTTTTTTTTTTCTTTTTTTCTTTTTAGTAGAGATGGGGTCTCGCTCTTGCTCAGGCTGGTCTCGAACTCCTGACCTCAAGCGATCCTCCTGCCTCGGCCTCCCGGAGTGCTGGGATTACAGGCAGGAGCCGCGGCGCCCGGCCCCCACTTTCTTCTTTCAGAAACAAATACTAATGGTGCAGCATGAAGGCCAATTTTCATGAAAATGTAGTTAGTCCACAGTCGTTTGTGTTTAAGATTGCATTCTTCCCTTCTCACTCGTGCGTGGCTCAGCTGGGGGTGGCAGGCCCAGCTTAGAGAGGTGGGAGACGTGTAGAGGGACCTGTCCAGGGTCTGTCTCCTAGAAGAGACGGCACGGAGGGCGAGGCGGCGTCACGCCCTGAGCACCTGCCACTCCCGGAGGCCTCCAGGAAGACAGGCTGTGGGAATGGCGTCTGGTCGGGTCAGAGTTGGAGGTTCTGAGGTTTAGTGAGAAGGTTTACCGTGAAGTTTGAATTGCAACCAAATTAAGTGCTGTTTTCTAGGATTACATGTTACAGAAAGAAATAGTGAATAAAGATCTGACAGGAATCAAGCTTTTTAGAAAGGTTTTGTCTTACGTACATTGCAGAAGATGAGTGGCTAGGGAAAGTAAAGATCCGCCTTTGCCAGAGGTGGGGTTCTTAGTACGCTTGCAAAGGGCGAGGGAGCCCGGCCG
>RJWJ010038289.1:0-15054 GCA_004363605.1 Indri indri
GAAAATCTTTATTTACAAAAATAGTGTGCAGGAGTTTGGGCACTGGAGGTAATTCTCCCTTTGCCCTTACCTGTTGCTTCATTTAGGACAATTTTCATAGATTCTCTGAGTCTCTCTGAGTTCCAACATAAGATGGGAATGCTATCATCTATGGATAGTTTTAAAGATTATATATCATAATGTATGAGCCTGGAGAAGAAGAGATGCTCATTTAGTATACACACACTATCATGACATCCATTTCTTGTCAAATGTTCATAGGTACGAAAGTTCATTTTGAATCTCTTTTTGCCTTTTTAATAGAGTAAGGAACATTGGAGAATTGAAATGGTATTATTTTTTTCTTTTTATTTCCCACCATGAGTTGGATAGTGAATGCTCAATAAATATTTAACTAAGGACTTGAAGACTAGTGTGTCTGTGTTGTCACATATTAATCACAAGAGGCTCCATAACATTGCTTCAGAAGAGTGAGTCTTAACCTTTTTGATTGTATATTCCTCTTGTTACTGTGTCAAAGAATGTGGATCTAAGCATGATAAAAATTAAAAGGGTACGTTATTCTGAGAAAGATATGGAGATATTTATAGACATTGTTTTGTTATATTTATCATTGATAGTATATTTTAAGGACAGGATTATCACTTTCATATTGATGAAAACCAATGTTACAGCTCTGGCTTTAAAACAAATATTTCTATTCAGTTTTGCTAAAATGTAAAATAATATAGATGAGAAAAAAGGAATTACCTTGGTAACTGTAAAACCCAATAATAATAATAATTTTTAAATTGAAGTGGTATTACTATCAGGTGAGGTTGGCAAGAGGCACCTGCAATAATATTAAAGGGCATAACAAGTGAAGGATGGTAGATTCTTAAGAACTGTTATGAGCAAACTGCAACCGACTGAGATGTTTTCTTGTCCCACCTGGGTTATGATTATAGTTAAAAACAACTCTTTATAGAAGCTAGGGTAAAAAATTTTATATTCCCTCCCAGAAATTGAAATTTCTTGGTAACTATATTATGTAAATGGAGTTTTAAATTCAAAGATAAAAATATTGCCCTGCAATGTAGGAAAAAAAATTACAATTGTTTTTCTTTCATGCACAATTTAATCAATATTTGAAGTACCCACCTGTGCCAGGAACAGTGCAGGGTAATGCAGGCATTAAAATGAATGGTTGGCAAATAGATTGTCAAACCTTTTTTGGTTGGAGAAATAAATGAATGTTTTCTTATTCTGTTGTGAATGATGGTCTTTTATCCTTAACTAGATCACTGTTTTCTTAATGGTAGCCATAATATCTAGGATAGTTTTTACATTATCTAAGAAACTTAACATATGGATTACATAGATAAATGCACAACAATTATAAGCATTAGAGGGATCATTCCTCGAATTGATTAATTCATCGTACAGGGCCTCATGTCACTAAGAAGGTGATATTATTATTCCGTTTCTTTTATCATATTGTTTAAACTAGTTGACTCTTTGCAAAAAAGAAATTTAAAACATTATTAAAACAATATTAAAAACAATGTTCTTAATGTTGTTAAAACGTTAACATTGCTAACATTTCAGTGTTGCGGTGACATTGTAGTTAGGGTCATTTGATATTTATAAGTAATTATAACTATGTGGTAACCTGAATAGTATTAAATTCCATCTCCCAAACACATTTTTACTTGCTTCTACTCAGATATTAAATGTTTTAGAAGTAATTAAATCCAGGCTAGTAAAGAAATTCTTGGAGATAAAAAGATATATGGAAGTCATGCCAAAAGAAGTTAGCATTAAAAATTACCATCAGCTACTTAGATCTCTGAGAATTTCCAAATATATCTCAGCCCACAGCACTTACAAAAAACTCTGCAGTTTTCAGAATTCAGATTATCTCATGTGAACCTCTCAATACTATTTGAGGTAGAAACGGCAGCTATTTTAGTATTATTAATATCTCAAATTTAAAGATTATAAAATTGAGGTTCATAGAAGTTAAATGACTTGGCTGAGGTCATACAGCTCATAATTGATGGAATCAATATGATCTGGAGAAGGAATATGGTATACTGAGACAGGCAACAGGTAAAAATTAGGAGGGTGAAAATTATGGCCCTACCACACACTTTAGTAATGCTTTTAACTACATGGAAGTCACTTAATCTCAGTTTTCACATCTATAAAATTGAGATGATAGTAACTTTCCTAACTGCATTCCAAAATTGCTGTGAATATTAGAGCTTTATAAACTACAAATCATTATCTATTCATGGAATATTATCATAGAGTTTCAAAACAGTGGATGCGGAAAGGAAACTACACTCTGCCTTTGAGTTTAGGTACCCAGATTCGGTTTACACAGTAGCTAGGAGACACAAGTTCTAGCCTTGGCTGTGCTACTACTTGGCTACATGTCTTTAAAAAAATTCCCAGAGACTCTGTCTGTTACCTCATCTGCAATATTAGGTTGAAGTATATAATCTCTAAAGACTGTGCTGATCACCCAACTCCCTGTGTAGAAGGTCTGTGATTTTAATGAATCCAGCCATCCTCTTTGGCCTAGACTCCCCAGTCATCAGCAGAATATATTGCAGAGACAGTTGGCTGGCATTAGGGGTACAGTCTCTGGCCACAGAATAGAATAAAACTAAAGGAACTGCACTGCCATCAAACAGATGATGGGGATCTCATTAGCAATGTGCCAAAGCCAGTGACATCCAGGGACAATTACAGCTGGCATTTCCCCCACATCAAGATGGCTGTTCAATTAGTTTGTCTATGATAGCTCAGTCTGAAGTCATTCTCTAAAAACTCAAGAATGTTCTCTCTTTTTAATAATCGGAGTTTGGGAAATAGTCATTAAGCTCACACTACAGCACATCTACTATATGGATAATAGCACACTATTGCAATGGCAAAATTTAAAAAATGAATGGCACTCACCCTTCTGTTCTGGAAGGAATATGTGCTTTGATACCACAGAGTTTTGTGTTCAGGGTCCCATCTGTTGCTTATTGGCTGCAGCTCTTACATGCCATTGTGTTCACTGATAAGTACCACACCTGGCAAAAAATAGATGCTCATTATGTGCTAATAAAATGAACATCCTTGGGCTTTTTATATTTTTTCTGAGCCTAAGTTTCTTCAGATAAAATGGGAATGACGATACCAAATTTATAAAGCAGTTGTGAGGATCGAATGAAATGAAAACAGAAAGCTTTTTGCAGCATAGGGTTGCTCGATAAATGCCCTTCTTTTGCACAAACTCTCCTGCATTTCCTTACATTCTACTGCACTGGAAGTACTGAGGACACATATCAACACATATTTAAAAGTGAAATAATCTATATAATAAATAATTCATATCAGCGAAAGAAACATTAATTCATACTGAGAGATAAACACAATGAAAAACAAACAAAAATAATGCAAGTAACTGAAAGCCACTGAGGCAGCCACTTCAGTCAGAGAGACACATAGCTAAGCCAAACACGGTGGAAGCCCCACGTCCCCCCGCCCTCGCTGCCTGCCATGCTGATGAGCTACATCAGAGCTGGTGAGCATGAACACACTTGCAGGGATTGCTCAGGATGAAAGCATAGCCTGGATCAGAATCACAGAGAGGGCTTTGAGAAAGTGTTTAGAGTACTCAAACAGCAGTGGCTTTTGTTTGTTTGGGTTTTTTTGCTGTTGTTGTAATAAAAATAGCGTTATCTATAAAGGAAAGCTTAGAGCTCAGACAGAGACTCAAGTTCAACTCCTACCTCTGACCTCATTATGTTGTGAATGCTAGGACAAGTTATTTAATCGCTGTAAGCGTCAAATGTCATAATCTAAAAAAAAAAAAAGAATATAAAAATATTGACTTCACAGAGTTGCTTTGAGGATAAAGTGAAACCATATGCCTAGCATACTGCAGAGATAGACTACTCTTTATCTGTCCTCTGTGTCTACCAAAGCACCTGATATGCAGTAAGCATTCAATGTGTATTTGCTGGGTACATCAGGAGCCACTGAATTAATATTTAGGCTGGTGCAGTAACTGCGGTTCCAGACCCTGAATTTTAAATCATTGTAACTAGGCTCGAACACATCTTTATTAATCAAAATAGGAACCATTACAATCAATACATTTTTGCCAACAAGAAATAAGTTTGTTTATTCCTGTAGCATAAAAATCTGTGCTTTGGGATCCAACAAACTCTTGGAAAGCATTTTCTGCATCCTGCTGGTTGTGGAAGTGTTTTCCCTGCAAAAAGTTGTCGAGATGCTTGAAGAAGTGGCAGTCAGTTGGTGACAGGTCAGGTGAACATGGCAGATGAGGCAAAATTTCTTAGCCCAATTCGTTCAACTTTTGAAGCATTGGTTGTGTGACGTGTGGTCGGGCGTTGTCGTGGAGAAGAATTGGGCCCTTTCTGTTGACCAATGCCAGCTGCAGGCATTGCAGTTTTCAGTGCAGCTCCTCAATTTGCTGAGCATACTTCTCAGATGTAATGGTTTGCTGGGATTCAGAAAGCTGTAGTGGATCAGACCAGCAGACCACTAAACAGTGACCATGACCTTTTTCTGTTGCAAGTTTGGCTTTGGGAAGTGCTTTGGAGCTTCTTCTCGGTCCAACCACTGAGCTGATCATCTCCAGTGTAGAAAATCCACTTTTCATCACACATCACAATCCAATGTTGTTGCATACAAGAAGACCATACTTCAAAACAATGATTTTTTTTTTTTTTAATTTTTGGTCAGCTCATGAGACACCCACTTATTGAGCTTTTTCACCTTTCCAATTTGCTTCAAATGCTGAGTGACCATAGAATGGTCCACGTTGAGTTCTTCAGCAACTTGTCCTGTAATTATAAGAGGATCAGCTTCGATGATCGCTCTCAATTTGTTGTCAACTTCTGATGGCTGGCCACTGCGCGCCTCATCTTCCAGGCTCTCGTCTTCTTTGCAAAACTTCTTGAACCACCACTGCACTGTATGTTTGTTAGCAGTTCCTGCACCAAATGTGTTGTTAATGTTGCAAGTTGTCTCTGCTGCTTTATGAACCATTTTGAACTCAAATAAGAAAATCACTCAAATTTGCTTTTTGTCTAACATAATTTTCATAGTCTAAAATAAGTATAAAACAACCAGCAAGTAATAAGTCATTAGCAAAAAAACATAAAGCGAGAAGTGTGCATTAAAACAATGTATAACATAACCACGTTTATTTAAGAACGTATTCCAATATCAAAGAGCAAATTTCAAGAATGCTAAAACCGCAATTACTTTTGCACCAAACTAATAGTTAAGTGAAATACTATTACTTCAGAAGGAATATACAGTGGTTTAATGTAAACTTACCTATAGCAATGGCTGGCATATAGTAGATACTCAATATATATTTCCTTCCTTTGATTTAGAAGAAGGATTATTAGAAATGTATTAGGATTTTTAACTAAAACTCATATAATTAGCCATCAGTTGGACTTTTGAAAGTCGACTTGATTAAAGCAAATTTGGAAACTGTAGTAAATCTTTGGCAGTCAGAGGAAATCCATGTGGATCTATTAGTTACTGCTTAGAACACTCTATTGACAGGGTTAACAGGGCTTGATGAGGGTGCCAAGCATGCATTTGGACAGGGCCACCCAGAGTACCTTTTCCTTGGGATGTAAAGCCTTATAATTGTCATCTTGAAATTCTTAATAATCTGATCTTTGAATTTGTGTTTTTAAGTGAATTTTGATGACAAAATGGAACACTCTCTAGAGAACTAGGGCCTTGTTTCATGCATCCCACCTCCTCCTATTTCATCTCCCTGGGATTGGTTCTCTGGTGCTCGCTCCCTGCTCCCTGACACCCAGATCCCCCCACGGGGCTCCCCCTTCTCTGCCTCTGCCTTATAACTGTTGTCAGCCTTCACACCGGGAGATAATTGATCATATGGCTGGAAGGGTCCATACTTCCATTGCACTGCACAGCCTGATGGGGTCCGGACACCAGCATGAGAAGGTTTATAGTTGGACACACATTCTGCAGCTTCTTGAACAGGATAATGCAGCTCCTGCCTTTGGCTGGCAATGCCACTTCACATTTGACAGGTGCCTCAGCATGGCCCTCTCTCCCACCCCAATCCAGGTACTGAGTACATCCTGATGCAGAGATTTTAATCCCTTAGAGGTCATCTGTCTACACTGATAGAAGTGGGCCCATTGTGAGGGAGCGATTCACTTCCATACCTTCAACCAGAGCTCTACATGTCTATTTTGCACAGGACCTCAAAAAATTATGTAGCTAGTCCTGAATGTTAGGAAAACAATATCTGTGAGGGCAAAACTAGCAGAAATATTTTATATCGTGACTAAGCCTGGTCTCTATCGTATACACACATCTAAACATCTATGGTTTCTCTGAGCATGAAACACCTACATCTGTCTATCTACTTAACATCTTTCCTGGGAAGCTCAAAATAACTCAAAATAGAAATGGCCTAAATAACACTTCTGATTGCTACCACCCCACTCTGCCCCAACCCCCAATCCGGTTATTCTCTAAGAAGCCACAATCATCTCATTCCACTTTAAAATCTAAAAACTTAAAGTTGCACTTGAAACATTCAACTCTCTCCTTCTCGTATCTGATCTACATCAAGCATGTCTCCTAGATTTTACTTTCAAAACATCTGTTGCACCCAGCCATTTATATTCATCCTCTCTATCAGCATCTTAATACAAGCTCCATTCTTGTCTGATTTAACTACATCTACTCCTCTCCTGTCTTTTGCAACAAAGCTGATCTTTTTCCAATGCAAATGTGATCACATCATTCTCCTTTCTTAATGGCTTCTGATTTCTCTTAGGCGAAAAAACAGCAAATCCTTAACTTGGCCTCCAAGCCCTGCATGATATATACCCCCACGATATACGCCTCCACCTTTAGCCTTGTCACACATCCTGCTCCTTGTTCCTGCCTATGCTTTGGCCATGCTGCCTTTCCTGACCTCCTATGAATGTGAATGTGCCCCAGTTGGCTTAGTCTCTCTCTTACCTCACTCACTTTCCCAACCTTCTAATCAACTACAACTTTTCTTCGAATTGCAATTTTTTTATTGCTTCCTTAGAAGAGGCTGATCTGAACTCTCTATTATACAGTAGGTAGCACGATGTAGCATGTCTTGATGATAACACATTTTTAATTTATATTTATACCTGTGATTCTTTGATTAATGTCAGCCTCCCCTCACTAGACCATCTCCAGGGTTTCACCAGTATATAGTAGGTGCTTAATAAATGCTGATTAAATGAATAAATAAATGTGCTTTTACCCTATGTTTTTCTTCAATGAACCTTGCTATAGGGCAAGTAGTATACACAGCTCCTACAATCTAGTATGTGACATGACTAAAAGTCATAGGTTAAGGCTATGTCATTTTTGGAGAGTCATTTAATCTTTTTGGCTCTTAGAGGTCCCTAATAACCTGCATATGTATTGGATAGCAGCTTGCTGAAGTTATTTGCCATTTAACAAGGGGGGCCTGTTCAAGAAACATCACTTTGCTTTTGCTTTGTATTTTCACATCTTATGTGTATTGGGGTGTGTGTGTATGTGTGTCTGTGTGTTTGGAGGGATATATAAAACTGAGGGGTGATTTTTGGTTTTGTAAATAAATAGCTCATTTTTCAATTGCTATTTTTCTTTACTCAGGAAGTGATTTGTACATCCATGCTTCAAGGATATGTTTAAAATGCAAACTGTTCACCAGGTATGGTAAGAATAGAGGAAGGGTAGCCATGCAAGCCTGCGGGGAGGTGAATGCATGCGTGTTTAACATTTTATTCTACTATTTTTGTTTGCCTGTTTGTTTTTTTAAGAGAAAAATATTTCCTAGAAAACACTCCGGTTTCTGCACTGGCTTCCATTTAACAACTGCCACCTGAAAAAACAGCCCTGGTCAACCAGTCCCACTTGTTATAACTCCCTTTTTCCTCAGGCTCACCCCAGCCTAGTGTCTTCACTGTATTTTGTTTCAGAACTGTCAGACTGTTATCTTGTCTCTATTTCTAGTCTGTTTAATGATCAAGGTCAATTGGGCAATTTATTAATGTTTGTCTGTCTTCTTCACAAGATTGCAACATTTTGAAGGTAGGAACAGGTTTGGTTTACAATTATATTCCTTAGGGCTTAATCCATAGATTCTCAAATATTTGTTGAATAAGTGACTAAATTAGACCTTGTAATACCTAAGCTATGTTAGGACTCCCTGCCACCTTACGTTAGCACAGACTGACCTAACTGACTAAGGACACCTCAGGCCACTTCAAGGAAATGATTCGGCCTGCCATATGTCTACTTTTCATTCTGATTTACTACACACATGGGCCAGACAATAGGATATTTGCAAAACAGAGCATTTCAAGAACTCAGCAGGGTTGGGACTATTTCCTATTTCCTGCAGTGGTGCTCACAAATGGAATTTGGAGTTTTGGAGTCAGGCAACTCAGGTTAAAGCATTGGCAATGCCATCTATTATCACTGTTGTGGCTTGCCAATTATCTTGGGTCTCTAATTCTTCATCAATGAAGTTGTATTGGTAATTATTATTTTTCAAGGTTGCTGTTAGATTCAAATGAAATAGTGTAAATAAAATCACTTAAGTATAAAGAAACATGAGTTGCTAATTATTTACTTTCATTTAATGATTTATGAACAGTTCCATTTCTAAAGACTAGACTACCAATGTGACTTCTTGCACTATAACAAATTTTTATTCTGAAAGGTAATTACTTATTAATGATTCTATAGATGGATTCTCTTCAGGAGATCAAAGAGAACTCTGAATTTATGATTTTAAAATAATCTAAAATAGGGGCACGCAAGAACTATATGATGGTGAGATGATAGTAGATTCTATATGTTAACCATGTTAAAGTTTAAAAGATAACATTGCCTTCTGATACTCAAAGATAACTTTGAGGTAGAATCCCATTTTGTAGTTGAGGACATTGGGAAAATAATAAGAGGGCATAGAAATTTTCAGACTTTCATTTTTTTTATATAAGGGCAACAAAACCAGCCAAGTGTTTGTTATGGCATTACTTGTTTAATACAACCCAGAGAAAATATAGCTCTTTCAGGTTTTTGGAAAGTAGGTTGCTTGAAGTTTTATAATGATTTCATTAAGATATTTTACTTATCTTTAAATGATTGTCTCTTTTACCTGGATTTCAGGAAGCATGCTATCTTTTTTTCAATGGAGTTAAAATGCATGGAAATGTTATTGCTATTTTTTCTTAGTTCAAAAGAGAAATCAATTGTCTCGATAAACCCAATGGAATTTTTAAAAAATCATTTTTCTGCATATAAACAGAATACTTTGCACAAAGAAAATGCTCCATTGGCAAATGCTTCCCTTGATTCTGATATCAATGCTTATTATGTTTTTCTCTCCAGGAGGAAACAAAAAAAAGGTCATCAGAGAATGTGGGTTTCTTTAGTGTTTTTGAGAGAAGAGCCTTCTCGCCATGAAAATTTTGACAATCTCTGTGAAATCAATGCATAATTAATAGCAAGGCAAGCTATTGATGTTTCCAAAGTCTAATATATCAGAATAGTAGACTTAGTCATGACAGCTTCTTCTAAATAGTTTTCAGCCTATTGAGTACCATAGATAACAAGCAAATCAGCTGTGTATAATCATTTGACACAACTTAAGTTTCTGTATGGGATCTAGACACAAAATTACTATTTTTAATCCTTTAGCATTCAAAGACTGTGATTACTTCATTCTCCTTCTTCCCAATCTCATGTATTAAAATAATTTTTAGCCCACTGACTTAATTATGGGATTTTGCTAAACATTAATTATATCTAAAAAATTTTTGACATAGTAGTGTCTATTCCGATAATATAATAGTTATTGGAAAAAGTAGCTCATATTAAGTTTTACAATACATTTTGATGTTTAGTGTGGGGCTAGATCTTAGGAAACAGTTCTGCAGTCACTTGATCATTTGGTTTCTAAACATGTTATCCACAAGCTTCCAGATATATGTTGAATAAAACCCAAAACTCTATGCTATTTTTTGATACAAAGAGAAAAGGAATAAGAATTTGCTTAGGTTCCATGTCCTGTTATTCTAAGCACTTGTATATAAGTACTCTCATTTTATTCCTCACTAACCATATAAAGAAACAAGAGTTAAGATGCATTGGAAAATTATTGTTTAGTAGGATTCATAGAGCAATTATCCTACTTAATTGTTTCAATGATCATAATAGGTATTGATATTCCAAATTTATACATTCAAAAACCAAGCCTCAGAAGTTTAGTGACTTGTGTCAGGTCCTAGAGGTTGAAAGTGAAAGATTTAAGATTAGAAATTTGGTATTCTGATGTGAAGACTTAGGCTTCTACTTTTATATTCCAGCTGCTCGGCAGGGAAGGGTTGCTCCAGAATGAGTGTATGTTTGGATCACGTTTTGAAACTCCTTTTACTCATGCAGCTGATTTATTTTGACACTGCTACAGACACAGGCCATAATCAACAAAGTTCTATGTTGAGGTGTGAGATTTGGAAAAAGACTTGGAAAGAAACTAATATTGTGGCTGGGACAAGAACACACAAAGCATATTTGTTGAAAATTATCCAGGCACTTTAGATGGGTAAGTTCACAGCAGGAGGAAAACATGAAGTAGTTGTTAGATTATCTTCCAGTTATTAAATTATGGCTCTTTTGGATTGAGAAAACCACATATTCCAAAACAAGATGACATGTCTGATGATACCTCTGGGGCATCTACCATGTGTCAACAATATGAAAAGGGAATGGAATCAGCATTAATGAAAGTAATCCTAGCTCCATGAACAGAAAAATTTAGTGGTTTAAAACAATATAAGTTTATTTTCATTCATGTCACAGTCTGATGCACTGTTCCTAGGCAGGTGGAACTCAGAGACCCAGGTATCTTCATGGTCCCACTCTCTTGTAGATACCAGGAGCCTTCTCTATTCAGCCAGCAGATTAAGAAAGAGATCACAGCAAAAGCAAACTTGTTGCTTACCCACTTTGGCCAGAAATGAGGTGTCTCAATTTAAGTCACATATTATTGGCTAGAACTAATCACATGGCCTCACATAGATATAGGAAGTGCCAGGTAATGTAGCCCCTGGGTGGGCAGCCACTTCCCCTGAGTAACTACAGTCTGGAGGGGAAGCAAGGATGGTTGGGTGTGGGCATGCTGTGTTTACCATAGGGTCTGCTTATTATCTTCTGGGGAATATTCATGTGTACGGAACAACTAGAGAAAAATAAAAAACAGTTTACTGCCAAAGCTAAGGAATAGATGGAGGGAAGGTGACAAAGAAGAGCAGGTGAAAGTACAAAATCACGAGGTGTAGATAATGACTATTCTTAGAATTTAAGGTGTTATTTGAAGAGAGCGAGGAAACATGAATTTTGCCCTGGATGAACAAAAAGATTAAAATGAGTGGGTAGTATAGGATTAGGGAGGGAATTGACATTTATGAAGCACTTATGATGATTAAGAAACCTGTCAGGCATTGCGCGCATTGCATCTAATTTAACCATTACAACTATCAGCCAAGGTTGATATTACCAAATCTTTTTTTAACATGGAAAAACTAAAACTAAGAGAGATTTAGATGCTTGACTGAAATGCATTGCTAATAAATGCCAAGACTATATCTTAATCCAAATTCTGCACAAATACAAATGTGGTATACCATGAACAAACAGGGATAAATTGAAATTTCCTGAAAGGGTCTGTTCCAGATACAATCACACATGATTAACTTTTACCTCCAATTTCCTAGAAATCAGAAAATCTTCAGCTAGGATGGAAGAGTATCAGGGAGAGGGACTCAAGAGAAGATGTACTTGGGTAATACACCACACCATGAGTTAATTCTATTTTATAAATCACTTATAACACAGATGGTTGTGTAGAGGTGTGACAGAGAAAGAATTAGGAAGACAAAAAGTCCTGACAGATACATAAAGCCTACTATACACTAGAAACTCTGACTGGGATATATTATACTATAGCTCATTGAATCTTCATCTAAATCTTTGCTAATGGTATTAATGTCCTCTGTTTTATATATATATATATATATATATATATATATATGCGTGTGTGTGTGTGTGTGTGTGTATACACACACACACACACACACACACACACACAGAGAGACTTGCAGAGGCTACACAACCCTCAATGTCACATGCCTAGGGACAGTCTGGGTCTGAATTTGAATTCACATTTTTCTGGCATAAACTTACAGGTATAACATGATGCCATAATGTAAAGAAAAGCCAGAGAAACACAAAAGGAGTTTTTGACCACTGAAGCTTCAGATGAACAGAAAGAACATGGAAAGAACAGAGAAAAGAGAGAGAGAAACATGTTATGTTTTATTTTGTTTTGTTTTCCCTTTAGTTTTGGTTCCTCTTAAGCTTGGTGGAAGGAAATAGAGGACAAAGATGATATTTGCTAATAAGTAACAGAAAGATTATGGCTAAAATGTTCAAATCTCCAAAATAATTTTATGGATTGAGATTTGAGACAAATTGCTAACAAAATATATTCTATAGGCATAAAAGCAAAGCAAAGTCAATTACTTTTGTTAAAAAAAAACAACTAAAGAACAAATTAGAGAAAATTAGTTGGGTGAGGAATGTGGAGTCCTGAATCAATAGCAATAGCAGGAAAAACAGTTATGGATTTGGTTGACTTCTAACTCGACTTAAGTACACTTGAAAGGCAACCATAAATTTTTACATTAAGAAAACCCAAGTAATGGGAGGCATTATTTCTTCAAGGCAGGAGCCTTGTCTCTCTTACTCACCATTACATTCAGCAAGATACAGACTTTGTCCTGGAATGTACTTTAAGTTCTAAAAAAATATTTGTTAAATGTGCGAGTAAATGAATGAATTATATTTAAGACTGATCATGTCATTCATGAAGCTCATGGACTTTTCTCTTCACTTATGTGAACTTAAGCCAAGAGAGCCAGAAATTTCTTCATTTATGTTACAAATATTTATCGAGCCTTTATAATATGTCAGGTATTCCACTAGATATTTGAGATAAAATAATGCCAATATGGGGTCTGTTTCTCATGGAGCCAATAATCTTATGGGTGCATAGATGGAAAAGTCTCTGTAACTCCTGCTGTATTGCAAAGAGTTGAAGAGCACTCTTGGGGCTGTAGGGTAGTATATTTTAGGATGCATGTGTACAGAAAAGAAATGTCTGGAGCTACCTGAAGTGATCCCAGGTAGGGAGAAACATCTAATAACACTTGGTAGCTCTAAAAATCATAATTAGATATATTGGATAAAAGTTACAAGAAGGCAGCATTCTGCTTAATACTAATGAGAAAACATTTTAACAATTGTTCTTCCCCAAAAGAGAAGTTTCCGACTACTAAAATGATCAGTTCCTTTTCACAAATGAAGTTGGGAAAGGCCAGGTAACCATCTCTAAAAATACTAAAAAGCAAATGCCAAACTGAAAAGGTGATATAATCCATTTCAGTTATTAATACTAACAACACAGTTATTATAAAATTAATTTTAAAGTGTCTTATACAGTTTTCTGAATATTTGTAAACAATTCCTTTGCTATTAGCAGTAATAATTTTAGTAAAGGATACATGGAAGGAGAGAAGGAAAGTTGGTGGTAGAACATAAGAAGCTAGCAATTTAGATTTGTGAAAGAGGGAGAGAAATACATCCCAGTTTGCACCTTAATTCTTGCCTATTTGCTCAAATTTGGAACAAGAGTATTGATGTCGTGTTATATCAGCTGGATTAGAGATTTGCTCTAAATGCTATGCATGTGCAGTTTCTCCAAAGTGGTACTTTGGCATAGATTGTTCTGGACGAAGCAAAGGTATCTTTAGCATTTCCTTCAATTGTAGAGGGATCTAGGAAATGTCTGGAATATGGAGACTTCTCTTTGGTTAAAGTGAGTTAAATATGTAAGTAAAGGTTATTTATAAGCTTTTTCTCACTTAAATTATACAGATTCTCTCTGCCTTTAGACAGGATTAACAAACTTAGCAAATAAAAATATTGGATGTTCAGTTAAATTTGAATGCAATATTTGGTACATCCTTATACTAAACAATTATTCTTTGTTTATCTGACATTCAAGTTAGACTATCTTATTTATATTTAATCTGGCAACCCTATTCTTGAGCAATATTTCAAAATGGGGCAGGCATTGAAAGTATAAAAAATGTGAAGTTTATATGAAATATAGATGCTTTTTCCTCAGAATTATTATAGGTATTAGAAATAAAGATATGAATTAAAAGTTGTACTTTCCCTATGGATTTCAAGGTCTATTAGTAGGTGACAAACATGTAAACCCAAATATGTAAACAAAACAAAAATATAACGTTGCGGGTATTGTGCGAGAGATGCAAATGGATGGCGGGTGGCAGTAACCAAGAAGGCGGAATGTGGGCTTCGACCTGCCAGGAGCTGAGGAGGGTTTAGGGAATGTTTTCTAACAAAGACAGGGTTTAAATTGTGTCTTGAAAGATAAATTGGTTTCCACCAGAAATACAAGCTCTACTTTAATAATTATTGGATATGACTTTTCTATCACCGCCTACACTATGGCACAAGTTTACAAAGTGTGGCAGAAAATAAAAAAAAAGAACCTCAATATTGTAAATCAGTGGTCTGTCATTTTTAACCATATAAAAGTGTATGCTTTAATCCTGTATTATTTCTGTATGCTATATGCTATATGCTTTAACCATATAAAGTGTGTGCTTTAACCCTGTATTATTTCTATAGAAAATGTAGGGAATTAATTAAATGCTTAGGACTCCAAGCAGAATTCAGATAAGTAGTATCTCTAGTACAAAAAGCCAAATTCTTGCTGAGTGAGTCAATAATATATTAATTAACATTTTGAATCAGCATGCTGCTGTCTATTTATTGGCCTTCTCATAAAGCATTTCATTTAAATTTATTGAGATAGATTCTTCTTGTAGCATGTAACAAGCTATTAAAGGCAATGCC
>RJWJ010038290.1:0-15066 GCA_004363605.1 Indri indri
CGGGCGCTGTGGCTCACACCTGTAATCCTAGCACTCTGGGAGGCCGAGATGGGTGGATCGCTCAAGGTCAGGACTTCGAGACCAGCCTGAGCAAGAGCGAGACCCCGTCTCTACTAAAATAGAAAGAAATTATCTGGACAACTAAAAATACAGAGAAAAACCGGGCATGGTGGCGCATGCCTGTAGTCCCAGCTACTCGGGAGGCTGAGGCAGAAGGATCCCTTGAGCCCAGGAGTTTGAGGTTGCTGTGAGCTAGGCTGACGCCACGGCACTCTAGCCAGGGCAACAGAGCCAGACTGTGTCTCAAAAAAAAAAAAAAAAAAAAAAAAGCAAACAGAAAAGGGGTCGGCGCAGCAGCTCATGCCTGTAAGCCCAGCACTTTGGGAGGCCCAGGCAGGAGAATCACTTGAGGCCAGGAGTTCAAGGCTGTGGTGAACTATGATGGCATCACTGCACTCCAGACTAGGGCAGAGCGAGACCCTTTCTCAAAACCCAAAACAAAACCCCCTAGAAAATAACAAGTCTTGGTGGGGATGTGGAGAAATTAGAACCCTTGTACACTGTTGGTGGGATTGTAAAATGGTGCAACTACTATGGAAAACAGTATGGTGGTTCCTCAAAAAATTGAAAGTAGAGCTACCATATGACCCAGCAATTCCACTTCTGGGTATCTATCCAAAACAACTGGAATCAGGATCTTGAAGAGATATTTTTACTCCCCTGTTCATGATAGCAATGTTCGCAATGGCTAAGATATGGAAGCAACCTAAATGCCCATCCATGGATCAATGGGTAAACCAATGTGGTCTATATTAATACGTACACTGGAATATTATTCAGCCTTAAAAAGGAAGGAAATCCTGTTACATGCTACAGCGTGGATGAACCTTGAAGACATTGCGCTAAGTGAAATAAGCCAGTCACATACACACACACAAAAAGAAATACCATATGATTCCATTTATATGATATCCCTGGAGTAGTCAAATTCGTAGAAACAGAAAGTGGAACAGTGGCTGCCAAGGACTGGGGGAGAGGAGGAAATGGGAGTTGTTTAATGGGTATTAGGTTTCAGTTTTGAAATGAAGAAGTTTTGGATATTGGTTGCACAAAAATGTGAATATATTTAACACTGAACTGTATACTTAAAAATGGTTAAGATGGTAAATTTTACATGTTTTTTTCCCACAATTAAAAGTAAATTTTTAAAAAGTGGGGGTCTTGTTGATTTCCTCACTTTGGAGGTATTTATAATATTGACTGAGCTAGGCACTTCACATACATTATTTTCTTTAATTCTCACAGCTTAATGTGGTAGGCATCACTATTTGTTTTTCACAGCTGAGGAAACTAGGCCCAATGAGAGAAATTGATTTACCCACAGTCTCATGGGGTTTAGCAAGGGAAAGAGTCCCAATTTATACTCAGGTTTGTCTAGCCCCAAACTGGGGGCTCTTCCCCCCATCCCTAGCCCTGGCTGAGTGCCTACTGATTCAAGCTCCCTATCGTTGGCAGAAAGAAAATGGACTTCTGGCTGGGTGCGTTGGCTCACATCTGTACTCCTAGCACTCTGGGAGGCCAAGGAGGGAGGATCGCTTGAAGTCAGGACTTTGAGACCAGCCTGAGCAACAGTGAGACCCATCCCCAGCCCCCTGTCTCTATTAAAAACAGAAAAAATTAGCCAGCGTGGTGGTGCACACCTGTAGTCCCAGCTACTGGGGAGGCTGAGGCAGGAGGATTGCTTGAGCCCAGGAGTTTGAGGTTGCTGTGAGCTATGATGACGCCACTGCACACTAGCCTGGGTGACAGAGAAAGACTCTGTCTCAAAAAAAAAAAGCAAAAGAAAAGAAAAGAAAATGGATTTTCAACATGAGTGCTCCATTTCCCCAAATGAAGCATAAGTTCCTTGGCGACGCGCCACAGGTGTGGTATATTTCTCGACTTACTAGGGGAATTAAGCATAGTGCCAGGCTCATGTAGTTAGTGGGTTAAAACACTTGATACCTAGTTGATTTAAACAAAAAACAAAAACTTCTCAAAGCACCAGAATGGGTTTTCCCAGAAAATACCATGTAAGGACTTTCAGCTCACAAAGCATTTTCACATACATTAGCCTATCTGCTCCTGCAGAGTCCCTGGATAAAAGAAATTATTATCATGTCCATTTTACAGATGAGGAAAGCGCAGCTCAGAGGAATGTGTTCAAGGTCAGGCAGTTGGGATTACAATTGCCGTAGGCACGACTCAGCAGGTATCTTAGGACACTGAAGTCCGTGTTGCCTTTGCAGGTGGCCTTGTAAAGTCAGGGCCGGGCACCCTATTTCGCTCACAGTTCTGTGTTGATCTTGAGCTATGCTCACCTGCTGGCGAGAAGGCCTTGATCCCCAGGGCCAAATGAACTCCGGACATTCCTGAAGGCTGGAGGCGCCTTGCTGGAGATTCAGTTGCGGCACTGAACACTGAGCCAATACCCCGTGCCGGCGAGTGTCATTCTGGGGCACTTCCAGCCCCAGGAAAGGCCTGGGCAGAAGGGTCAGGCTGGAATCCAGCTAAGCAGAAAGGCCTGGCAGCTGGCACCACGCAGGGAGGCACAGGTAGGGCCAGGCTTGGGAGACAGGGCCATGCTGTCTACATGAACCGACCAGGCCTGCTGCTCAGGGGGTCAGAGATTTGGCCAGAGGGGCGGGAGTGGGCAGGGCGGGGGACCAAGGCTGCTTGCTCTCTGACCTGTTACGCACCGCACCTCGGCCAGGTGTAGGCAGCCGTGAGCAGGAGGATTCCAGCCTAGGGTGAAGGTGGTCGGCCCCCTGCCGATGGGGGCAGCCAGATGGCCACCCAGTGACCAACCACATCTGTTTGGTCCTTTCACTATGACATTTTTACCCCTGATTACAACAGTATCTTGTGTTCACAGCAGAAAAAATTAGACTACCAAAAACCCCACACCCACAAAATAAAAATTGCCTGTAGTGCTGTCTCTTTTTTTTAACTGTATAAAGCACGAAAGTTAAAACGCAAATGCCCTTGTCTCCTCCCTCCCATCGCTTCCCCCCCCACACACACACAGAGGTCACCGTGGTGGCAGTTTGACGGAAGCAACAGTTAACACTCCTTCCCTCCTCCCTGCCCCTTGGAGGGAACCACGCAGCGATTCTCCCAAGAAGGGGAACGAGAACTTGGTAACTGTACTGACTGAAAACATAAATCTCCATTTCACTCTAATTCCTTTTAAATACGTCGGTGGCAGGGTGCTCTGTCTGGGCAGTGTCCTGGCTGTCCACTGGGGCAGTTCTGTCTTCCCCGCCGTGAGCCACCCTCACAGCCCCACTCCAGCAAGACCAGAGAACGAGGCCTCCAGGCTTTGATTTCAAGGCAAGCAGCAGGCTTCGCCGCCCTCCAGACACGTCCTGTCGGATCACCGATACCTCAAATTCCATCGTTAGAACGTCACACCTTCAACGGAAAACTTCATTTTCCCTGAAAATACACCTGCCTCTTGAGACCTGTGAATCCTTTAAGGGTGTGGAATAGTTAAAAAATGAGTTAATTTTCTTTCGTGAAGACACAGTTTGGATTTTTTAAAAAAATGATATTTATGGGTGTGTTTTTTTCGGGGTTATTAAAGTAACACATTTTTTTTGGTAGAAGATGTAAAAAGAAGAGAGATGTAAAAAGAAATAAGAAATTTCTTATTTTCTGGTAGAAATAAGAAAATAAGAACAGTATTTG
This sequence comes from Indri indri, assembly GCA_004363605.1. NCBI lineage: Eukaryota > Metazoa > Chordata > Mammalia > Primates > Indriidae > Indri > Indri indri. The sequence goes on from RJWJ010038290.1 coordinate 3,730, forward strand.
CTCATAAAATATCACCCAGAGTTAACCACTACTATCGTATTGATATAAAAATTTTCTAGTTTTTTCCTATGAAATTTGCATACAGTATTGTAGCTATATGTACATAAACGCATTCTTACATACACATATAAATAATGGCAAAGTGGCACTTTCCTTTACTGTTATACCACGGCTTTAAATGTTCTTTGATCACATGATTTTAGTGCCCACGTGCACAGTGGTAGAGATACGCCCGCTTACAGGTGACCACTGCCCTCGCTGCTGGACGCACGAGTGGCTCTGACCTCTGTCTGCTGCGCCAGCGCTGCAGTGGGCATCGGCTATAGAGATGCTGAGAGCAGGTTCTAACTGTGGGATCGGGGAGCACGCGCAGCAACGCCAGCGTCTGGGGCAGAGGGCAGTGGGAAGAGAGTGTCATCCACCAGGGCAACCCGCAGACCGTGGGGACAGAGGGCACCCTGACCTTCCAGGATTGCACGGCGTGGCCTGCCCCGGCGCTCATGAAAGGCCTGTGAGCTGTGGCAGGCAGGCGCTGTGCGCTGGGCAGATGAACTGCGTCTTGCCATCTTCCCTCTGTAAAAATAGCTCACGTTCTTCGATGGATGAGCAGTCTGCCCTGCCCTCTCTGAGGGCGAGCTGTGCCCGCAGCCCCTATAGACGCTCCCTGGCGCTGCTGGGGCCTCGGGGCCCGCACACACCCTCGCCACAGCCGCCCGGGCTGAGGTTCGGCCTGACACAAAGGTGGCCATTTACAGGCTGGACATGCGGGAGGGGCAGCCCGGTGTTAAGACTGCCCAGTGGTGACCTTCTATACAGGACAGCGACTTACCAAGCCACCAGACTCCCAGCAGGGTGCTTGAAAACCAGAGAACCATGACGTGGGCTGGAGGTGAGGGTTACCTAAGGGCAAGGTCAGGCAGGAGTCATGAGGTGGAAGCCAGGAGGTAGCAGAAGACATGAGGCAAAGAGAGTCCAAAAATGGCCTTGGGCTGAGCTGCAAGAACTCCAGGAAGAGGTTCCCGCCCTCCGGTGGGGCTGCTCTCTGTCTGCTGAGGCCCCTCCCGGCTCCTACCTTCCCTGCTTGGCTTTATAAGGAAGACTCATCACTGGAGGTCACCAGCGTGGGTCTGGTTCACTGCAGCCCGCAAGGACCCTCACTGTGCATGTGTGGATAGCACTTTACAGTTTACACGGTGCTTTCCTAGGCATTCTCCCACCTCCCTGGGAGGGAGAACACCTCATCCCCACGTCACAGATGAGGAAACTGGTGATCAGAGAGGAGACGGGTCCCCTGGCAGATTAAGGAGCAGACGCTCAGAGCCGAGTTTGCCGACCTCACACCCAGGCTGTTTCCATCACACCGAGTGGCTTCCCCTTCCCTCCTGAGAGATGGCTTTGCTGTGCTGCGGTACCACCATCACTAGCCTTCTCTGTTTGAAGGTGAACCAGTCTCAGTTTGCCTCATGTGTTTCAACTTGTCTACTCAACCCAACGCATGGGGGCCAGGTTCATAGCTTGTCTATAGTGCCCAGCACTTGTAAGCATACGGTAGGTGCTCAATAAGAGACGATGGTTCCAAATGCAGTTTTGCAAAATGCAGAGGTCCGTATCCCACCTCAGAGTATAGACTAGGACTCTCTGTAGATTTGAAAAGCTCCCCTGGCAGTCTGACCACAGTCCAGTTTGAAAATCACAGATACAAAGGATCTTATCCAGCCCTCTCCACTTTCGAGAACACGGCCATGAACCCAGAAATAAGCAAAGTTATGTAAATGAGCAACCAAACCGAATCTCGTAAGTTCCAGACACAAAAGCCGAAGCATTCTTAACTTAGAGAAACCCTCTAGCCTCCCTATGCACCTATATACTCAGTACTTTATACCTAATTCTAAGGAGCTTGCTCACTTGGTTTCTCAGCCCGCAGTTCATTGGGAGCATGCATAGGAATCACTGTGAGAAACTACAGGCTGACGATTTGACAATTAAGGTCTTAGAATAGTTACAACCATCAGTAATCATAGTTAGTGGCTTTGAGTTATGAAAAAAAGTTAAATTATGTACAGTAGAAAGATGTACGGTCCATTTAGAAAGAGCTTCTAAAGAAGATCGATTTGGGCTGGGTACGGTGGTTCATGCCTGTAATCCTGGCACTGTGGGAGGCCAAGGCAGGAGGATTGTTTGAGGCCGAGAGTTAGAGACCAGCCTGGGCAACATAATGAAACACCATTTCTACAAAAAATTTAAAAAAAATTAGCCACTAGGACATTGCTATGAACCGATTAAAAAAAAAAATTAACTCCCTGTAGTCTCAACTATTCAGGAGGCTGAGACAGGAGGATCACTTGAGCCCAAGAGTTCAAGGTTGCAGTGAGCTGTGATCATACCACTGCACTTTAACCTGGGTGACAGAGCAAAACTCTGTCTCAAAAAAAAAAAAAAATTGATTTGGGTGCTTAAAGGGGAAGGTTCCAGTTACCTTGAAAATTTACTATGTGCTAAATAGAAGTCCGGGCTTCCCCACAGTGATCTGGCCTTGCCAATCATGCCTGCAATGATTGCCTCATCACACTGCACTGACAGGGTCCATCTCTCAGACTTGTGTGTTGTGTACTGGTTAACGGCATGGATTCTGGAGCCAGGCTTGCTGAGTTCAAATCCTGGCTCTACCACCACTGAGCTGTGTGACCTTGGACAAGTTACTTAACCTCCCTGTGCTTGTTCCCTTATCTGTCAAATGAGGACAATAACAGCACACACCTTGGGGTCAGGTACATGTGAGCAATGACAGCAGGGATTGAGTGTTATGCTACTCTGTGTCCCCACCTCTTCCCTGGACCTTACTCCTCAAAGTGGGGCCCAGCAGTACTTGGGAGCTTGTCAGGAAAGCAAACATCAGACCCAGAGCTATTAAATTAGAGCCAGGATCTCAAGATTTTATGTGCACATTAGAGTGCGAGAAGCCCTCAATAAATATTGTCAAATGAATGAAATTAGGCATTTTTATATACAAAAGTCCAAGGAGCATCAACAGGACAGAGAAGAGGGGCACTTGATACAAGGAGAGAGAAAGTGGGGGAGGCTGGAGCCTCAGAGCGACTTGGCTTGGCCTCTTTCTCAGCTGTGTCGCCTTGGGATTCATATCCTCATCTGTGAAATGGAGTGGCTGATGCCCACCCTACAGGGCTGTGAGGTGCCTGCACAGGGTGGGCCCCAGGTTGTCATTAGGCAGGCTCACAGCCCCTCACCCGAAGCCCTGTGGCCAGAGAGGCCACACAACGCACGTGCTGACACCACGTAATACCCCGGCAGGGTCTGGGCGATACCCTTAATAAAACACTGCAAATTTCTGCAGCAAAATGTTTGAGCCATAAGATACATAATAAAGATTTGAATTAGCCTCACGCCAGGTCAGGTCAAGTTTGTGGCCAAATGAATTTAGATCAAACTTAAGAGGGGGAAAAAAGTCTGCTTTTTAGAGCTTCTAGAATTGCGGATAAGGGAGTGCGAATTTGGGTGACAAAGGAGGAGGGGTGGCCCTTGGTGGGATGGTGGGGAGACCCTGCCCGGCTTGGAGCAGGGCTGCAGGGGAGGGCAGAGCGGTTGTTTGCCAGCAGAGGCCTTTGAGACAGGAGGGACCCTAACACATGGGGCGGCGGTAGGAAATTGCCAAGGTTAGGGTCTGAGCAGGAGCGTGACCTAATCAAAGACAGAGAGCAACAGATTTGTGAGGTTTGCAAACGGTCAGGAAGAGGGCATACTGCAGTTACCCTGCCCCTGCCCCTGCTTGAATTTCTCAGCCTGGGAGGAAGAGTGGTCACACCACCCCCACCAAAAACACACAGGGAAAGGCTTTAGCATTCTCTCAGACTGACAGGGACAACCCAGAGTCTTATCTAACACACAGACACATGTAAAATTACAACAATGTCAACAAAAGTAAACATAAGAGTTGTGTGGCCAGATGCCCTGAACATCTTGTCTCTAATTATTATTATTATTGGTCTCTGATTCTTACAGTCGCCCTCTGAGTATGAATTTTGTTCTATTTTTCACAGGAAGACACCGAGGCTCAGGTTGCCTAAGAAAGGCCAGGGCCACACGGCTGATTCATCTAATGCCAGTGCCTAAGTGCCCTCCATTAAGCCACACTGCTTGGCCGGAGCTCACTCACAGGATGACAGGGACCAAGGCAAGAAAGGGACAAGTCAGAGGGCTGAGATCTGGAAGAGAAAGCATGTCCCGCAGCCTCAGGAGCCCTTGGTTCACACCTCGGCTCTGCCCTCGAGCTTTCTGTGTCCTTATGCTTTGGATATATCATTTATAAATGCCAGAGAGTTGGGATTTGTTCTTTATCCATTCTGACAATCTTTATCTTTTAATGGGAACATTTAGTCCATTTACATTTAATGTAATTACAAATATATATGGGATTATATCTACTCTGTACTTTCCATTGGTTCCATCTGTTCTATGTTCCTTTTTTTCTCTTTTCCCCCCTTTTTTGGATTTATTATGTTTTGGTGGTGGTGGGGTTGCTATTGAATTTTTCCCTCTATTAGTTGGGAGGTTCCGTGCCTTTCTCTGGTACCTTTCCCTCAACTTAATATTTTGAGGATTAAGTGAGTATGCTTGTATGTGTGCATGTGCATATATAAACACTTTATATATTTATAAAGTGTTTTGTACCACTAGTCCCATAGCTTTGGATGATCTTAAAAAAACACAAGAGCGTTAGTGTTAGGCAGGCCTGGATTGAAACCCTGGCTCTAGCACATTCTGTCTGTGTGTTCTTATCTAGCTGCTTTCCCCTGAGCCTCAGTTTCCCTGTCTATAAAACATGGACGATGGACCCCAGCACACAGCTTACTGTGACCCTTCAGTGAGCTAAGAGATGCTAAGTGCCCTGCCAAGGGCACAGACAAGGGGCTCAATGAATGTTTGCCCCATTCCCCGCTCCAGATGTTGCCTCTCTGTGTGCAGGAAGAATTGGCCCTGGGTGGAGTTTGCCCAAGAGCCCGCTGCCATACCTTGGCTTGACCTTAGGAAACCTTCCCAGAAGGAATCTCTCTAGGACGAGATGTTCCCAGGGTACGACTGGTCTGTAGCATCATCCGTGGACAGCACAGCCTCCGTCTGGGAAGTGGGAGGTTGTTGGGAAATTCTGCTGCAATGGGGGAGGGGGTGGGTTGTAATGATGGGTGTTCCAGGGGAGCCCAGAGAAGTGGGAAGGATTGCCCAACAGTGTGTGTCTCCAGCCCTGCCCGGGAAGAGGGGTCTGACCAGAGAGTGGAGGCCTCCCCTTCTGGGAGGCAGGTGTGTCCTCTTGGAGAGCAGAGCAGTGACTCACCAGACTGCCACAGCTTGTTATAAATATCTCCTGGGACACCTAACTCCCTCAGCCCTGATTCTATATTAGCACAAGCTGCACTCCAGAATTCCATAATTAATTAGGTTTCCTAGGTACCTCAAGACTGAAAGAAGGTGTCCCAATTTGTAGACATAAATATTACAAACTACATGGCAGTCCCCCTTCCAAATGTGAATCAAAAATCAGCATGTGCACACTCCGCGCTCTCTCTCCCTCTCTCCTATCTACTTACAAATCAGCACTGGGTGAATTCTGCCAGGTGAGGGCCAGCTAAACGTCTCCTACTTGAGTAATTCTAAAATGTCAGAAAGGAACTAGTAATCCAAACCAACCTCACTCCCATTTACTTAACCCTTTTGGGGAAACTGAGGCCCCAAGAGGGGATGGGCATCCAGATCTCAGAATGAGACCAGGAGTGGCTGGATGGGACTTAGGGCTCCTGCCTTCCCCTTGCTTCAAGCCCCAGAGCCTCAGTTTTCTATCTGTGAGCAGGGCTGACAGTGCCCGCCCTGCAGGAAGACTGTCTGGGGCTCCGAGTGAATGAAGATGGGTGAAGGGGGGTGAAGGTGCTGGTGCACTGGCAGCCCAGCCCACAGACGGGCTACAGACATCTGAGGTCCCCACATCTCACCCCTGCTCCTTTTTTTCTCTCCCCTGACTGAGACCTTTCTCTGTGTCCTTCCATTATGCCCGGCAGTGGGTGGGCACAGAAGTCTGCATAAGATGACGAGAAACTGGATTTCGTCAGAAGCCACTTGAGGTTTCAATAATAACAATAGATACCATATACTGAGCACCTGCTATGTGCTACTCATTGTCCCTCATATGTTATCTCATTTAATCTTTTAAACCTTCCTTGTCCAATATGGTAGCCACTCACCATATGTGACTATGAGCACTTGAAAAGTGGCTAGTGCAACTGAGGAACTAAACTGTTTATTTAATTTTATTTTAAATTTAAACACTGATACTCAATCGAGTTATTAGAAAACTTTTTAAGTATGTTTGGAACAACTTGAGTATGTGACTCTACTGTTTCAACTATGAACTCTGTGGAAGCGTAACTGCAGATCAAGTATGTCCAGTAAAAATTTAGTGTTCAAATTGAGATGTGCTGTACGCGTAAAATCCATACCAGTTTCAAAGACTTAGCATAAAAAAGAGAATATAAAATATCTCATTCATAATATTTTTTCTTTGCATTTTCTTTTTATTTTATTTACTTATTTTTAATTTCAGAGTATTACAGGGCATAATGTTTTTTATATTGATTAATGCTGACATGACAATATTTTGGATAGGTTAAATAAAACATTTACTAAAATTAATTTTATCTGTTTCTTTTTACTTTTTTTAGGCTAATAGAAAAATTTAAATCCCATATATGTTGAGAAATCTGGTAAAATCTGAAAAAAGTCTGTAGTTTAGTTAATAGTATTATGCCAATGTTAATTTCTTAGTTTTGGCAAATGTACCTGGGTTATGCAAGATGTCAACCTTAGGAGAAGTGGGTGAAGGGTTTACTGGAACTTGCTACACTATCTTTGCAACTTTTCTATAAATCTAAAATTATTCCAGGCCGGGCGCGGTGGCTCACGCCTGTAATCCTAGCACTCTGGGAGGCCGAGACAGGCGGATTGTTTGAGCTCAGGAGTTCGAGACCAGCCTGAGCAAGAGCGAGACCCCCATCTCTACCAAAAATAGAAAGAAATTAATTGGACAGCTAAAAATATATATAGAAAAAATTAGCCGGGCATGGTGGCGCATGCCTATAGTCCCAGCTTCTCGGGAGGCTGAGACAGTAGGATTGCTGGAGCCCAGGAGTTTGAGGTTGCTGTGAGCTAGGCTGACGCCACGGCACTCGCCCCAGGCAAGAGAGTGAGACTCTGTCTCAAAAAAAAAATATATATATATGTATATATATATTTTTTAAAAGATAAAAACAAAAAATATGGGGAATAATAATGGCTCCTACATCACAGGGCTGCCACGAGGGTCTGACGGAAGGCTGAGGGCCCAGGGGACACCCAGTCACTGGCACTGCGTGGTGGCTCACGCCTGTAATCCTAGCACTCTGGGAGGCCGAGGTGGGCAGATCGTTTGAGCTTAGGAGTTCAAGACCAGCCTGAGCAAGACCGAGACCCCGACTCTACTAAAAATATAAAAAATTAGCTGAGCGTGGGGGCGCATGCCTGTAGTCCCAGCTACTCAGGAGGCTGAGGCAGGAGGATCACTTGAGCCCAGGAGTTGGAGGTTGCTGTGAGCTAAGCTGATGCCATGGCACTCTAGCCTGGGCAACAGAGCGAGACTCTGTCTCAAAAAAAAAAAAGAAAAGAAAAGAAAACCTGCCTCCTGACCTGCTGCCACAAGGCTCGGCCACCACAAGGCTGGGCAACCCCATTCCTGTGTAGTCCTTTCCAGCGTGTCCTGAGACTGCCCCCAGGACCCAGCCCCAGGCCTCCCTGAGGGTGAGAGCACTGCCCTTGGAGTCCTGAGCACCTGCCTCTCCTCCCAGCCTGCCCCGTCAGCCTGCAAGGCCTCTGTGGGCCTCAGGTCCCCAGCCAGCAAGGGCAGGCCAGCCAGCAGCTCTCTGTCTGCGGCCAGCCGCCCACCGCCTTCCCACATCCAGATGTCTTGGCGGAGCCCTGGCCGCCTCAGAGCCTGCGCGGGCGGCCCTGTCCTGACGTGCCCCTTCCCCTTTGCTGCCCTGCCGTGCACTTTGTCTCTCGGCGGCCAGATGTGCCGGCTTTGGTGCCGGCGGCCCCTAACGAGGTCCAGATGTGCAGCCTGGCCTGGGCCAGTGGCGGCTGCTACCAAAGGAGAGGGAGGCCCTGGGAGGGAGGGGCCAGGCTGCAGCTGGCCGCAGTGGTGCTGGAAGAGGAATGCTCTGGGAAGGATTCCCACTGGAATGTGAGCTCAGGATGTCTCTGCCTAAATAAGGGCCTGGCCTCCTCTTGGAGCTGGAGGCCTCAGCTCCTCTAGGTGCGGCAGCACTATGGAAGCGTCTTCAGCTGTCCCTGGATCCTTTTCTTGACAACTGGGCTCCCCCCCCGCCCACTAATTATAAATGTTATATACAGCCAGGCGTGGTGGTGCATGCTCAGGAGGCTGAGGTGGGAGGATCATTTGAGACCAGGAGGCAAGGAAGCTGTCATACACTATGATCGTGCCTGTGAATAGCCACTGCACTCCAGCCTGGACAACATTAGCCTGTCTCTAAAAAAAAAAAGTTATATGCAGTGATGAAAGACAATTTAGAAAGCCCAAGTTAGAATACCTGATTAAGCTAAAAGATGAAAACAAAGAAAGAAGGAAGTAAAAATCACCTATAATCCCACCACCTCAACCACCATAAAAGTTCTGGAGTGCATCCTGCTAGACTTTTTTCAAATATATGCATAAATTTGTTTGTTTAAATCATAAAGACTCTCATAATATGCATTTTTCACTCAGCTCTCTCCACTTGTCTGTTACACCAGTATGTCCCAGACTGGCTCTGGCTCCACAAAATACTAGGACCATTTTGCTATTAACTGGGAGTCCTTCACCGACTGTTTGGGATGCATTGGCCAACTTAAATGGGCTTCTTTCCTGAAGGACTTCTTGGAGTCTTTAATTTACTAATGTGTGCTCTGAATCATCAAGAGGAGACCGGCATTTCTTAAACATATTTCACTGTGAAACCCGGTGAGGGAGCCACCTGAGGCTTGGGCCTGTGGAGCATGCTGTAGGAAAGGCATCATTCAGCACAGCTGCATGGACGCTGATGGCACGCACACACCACAGCTCCATGCAGCGTCCCTCCATGGGTGAACATCATGGTTGTTTTCAACTTGTTGCTGTTACAAACCACTCTGTGATGATGGGCATCCTTGTTACTTTCACCTTTGTTGTACAGAAATATTCCAAGAAATAGGACTGTTGCTCATGTTGAAGACCATTTTTAATCCTCAGGTTTGGAGGTCGCCATAGCTCTTGCCCCAGCCCCTCATCCAGTCCTATATGGGAGGGAAGGGGTCTACCCTGCCACCACAAAAAGGGCATGGAGGAGGATAGGGAGTGGGGTCTGTGAGTCTTTAGTTTGTGCATTTCTTGAGCACTTGTATTGCATGTGGCCTGGGGGATTGCAGCGAAAAATAACGGTTCTTGGGCTATTATAAATAACACTGTAGCAAACGTCTGTGAACCCCTCCGTGTAATGAGCATCTGCCTAGGACCTGGGCATTTCGATCGGGGGTGGAGGAAAGAGTCCAAAAGGTCTGAAACCCGTGGCTGCACTTGAGGCCACTCCTGGCTGTGTGTGTCTTCCCTGGTGGGAGGAGGTCCTGTTCATCTTTGTGTGCCCAGCGCCTTGCACACAGTAGGTGCTCCGCACAGGCCCCTGCACTAAAGACATAATCTCTTCCTGCTCAGTCCTGCGTGGGGTCTGTGTGTATTCTCTTCTCGACTTCCCTCAGCTCCCCCTAACTTCTCCTCTTGCTGCACCTTTCTCTGCACCCTAAATCTCTCCCGTGTTTGCCCCCCGCCTCCTTCACCATCATCCAAACTGAAAGACCCCTCAGCAGAGCCTCCTGTCCCTTAGAAAGAAACCCAGCCCCGTAACCGAAGGCTCTAGGTAAGCACTACTTCAATCTCAAGGGCACCTTCTAGCTGGGGCTCTCGACCTTATTTGTGCAGCAGGTTTCTTTTGAAAATCTAAGCAAAAGGTGGAGATCCCAGAAAAATGCCCAAATGCACATACACACACCGCAAAGATGTGCCTTTGGGGTCAGGAGTTCGTGCCCGGATGCTCTGAGAGCCCTGGTCAGGAGAAGCTGTTCCTGGGGGACCCAGCTTGGCACGCACTCCGGGGGTGCTGGCCTTTGTAACCTTCCATCTGCATGCGGAACTCCTCAGTAGGTTGCTCTCCCACAGAGCCAAAGGCTCCTGCAGAAATGACAGGTGGACTAACCCTTACTGTCAATTTCAAAATCCCCAAACCTCTGAAAACCATGCAATAAAACAAGTCTTACAAGGCATCTGACTGCAAAACTTAACCTGATGTGAACTCATTTTGCAACAAAATGGGCTTCGACTAATGTGAGGCTATTTCCAGCCTTTATTTATACCACTTAGTGTGTGAATATTCGTTGAGTTTGCTCACAAATACTAATGTGTTTACTGGGTGCTGCTCCAGACCCTGCTGGGGGTATTTCATTACACACAGCTGCCGTTTCCAACCCCCAGGCCGCGGGCTGCGGACCGGCATCTGTCCATGGCCTGGCCCGGCCCCACCACCCAGCACTCTACATCTATGGAAAAATTGTCTTCCATGGAAATTAGGAGATGGGGTGGGGGGAGGGAACAGCAGGAGGTGGGCACCGGTGACCTATGATGCTTTATCTACACTGACAGCCGCTCCCCGTCACTCGCATCACCACCTGAAACCCCCCGCCCTCATCCGTGTAAAAATTGTCTTCCATGAAACCAGTCTCTGGTGCCAAAAAGGTTGGGGACCGCTGATATACAGTGTACTCTCCGTGGCACTTTTCTAAACGATTAAAAATTCTGAATTCTGAAACCTATCTGGCCCCACGGGTTTTGGGTAAAGGATTGTAGATCTTTATGTATAAAATTTCTCCTAAAAAAGTTCACAGACTTATGAGTGAAAGGAGCCAGACACAAAGCTTATACACAGTCCCAGGTGATCCTATTTATATGAAGTTCAAGAACAGGCAAATCTAATTGATAGTGGTAGAAGTCAGAACCGCGATTACCTCTGGGGGGTGGACTGACCCACCGGGAGGCAGGGGAGGGAACCTTTTAGGGCTCTGGAAATGTTCCGTATCCTGAGGCAGGAGGGGGTTACATGGGTGCACATATATGTAAAAAGTCAGCAAGCCGTACAGTAAAGATTAGAGTGCTTTGCTGAGTCTGTTATACCTCAAAATAAAAGTAAAAATAAAACTTACGGGAATACATTATCTCAA
>RJWJ010038291.1:0-15067 GCA_004363605.1 Indri indri
GCATAGGTTAGATTAGGATTTAGTGCTGTTCCACGTGGGTGCTCAATACTATACCGTTCTCAATTTCTGAGGCCAGGGAGTATGCTGAATGAAATCCTTAGACAATATTAAAATTTAATCTGAGCCTGCAGTTTCTGCTTTCTTATCAATTGATCAAGGACCCTTCTGTCAGAGAGAAGATCTTTAGGACGTGTATTATATAAATCACAATGTGCCTACATCCACTGTGGGGAAAGCAGAGCCTAAGACACTGCCCCAGCCTTCAAGAAGTATGTTATCAAATAGGAGGGGGGATACGTCTATGTGCATAGAAGAAAATGAGTAAGACGGTACACCTGGGTTGCTAATTCTGGATGCAGACCACAGAGGACAGTGAGAGTGCAACTTGTTGGAGAATCCAGGAAAGAGGGAGCTCCAGAGACAGGACTTTATCATTTGGAAGGGAGACTGACTGAGAGCAGGGCTGATACTGCCCCAGAGGGTCCAGAGGGTCAGTGTCACAGTGAAGTTTAGGGGATGGCCCCCTGCAGGGAGAATAGGGCAGGAGCCTTACTAAGGACTGGAGACCAAGGTCAGAGCCAGACAGTAACAAGGATAGTGATGCTGAGCCTCCAGATTGCTGTGGGTGGAGGAGGGGAGTACTTAACACTTGCTGCCCAAGGTGGGGATTAGTCCTCCTAGAAAATGGGCCAGGCGCAAGCACTCAGGCGTGGGTTATGTGGGCCCTGGGGAAAGGAGGACTGCCTGGCAGGGAACTTGGCAAAGCCTGACACATCTTGCATTTCTCTTCCTTGTGTTTCCCCCAACATAGGCTCAGCTGAAAGTTCTCTAATGTGGGTTTGGGAGAAAACTTGCAAAGGATGGGCACCTGGACGTGGTTGGGAGTTGGCATGGCATTCATAAATTGGGAGAGAATCAATCCCTCTCTCCTTTATGATAGGAGTGGCAGTGACAATGAAGAAATACGAATATTTTGGAAGCGAGGGAATGGGGACGGGACTGGAAGGGAGAAGGCACAGACGGGGAGGAGGACAGCTGTTCATTTTATATCCTGTGGTCATTGTCCATCTGCCATGAACTGGAATAAGTCCCCTAATGAGGTTTGGGAATTTCAGCCAGGGAAGTGACTAAGGGACAAAATATTAAGTACAATAAATCACATAATGTCACACTTCTCCAGAAAGAAAGGTTAGCAAGTCCAATAGCCTGTTCACAAATAAAGTCAGTCAAAACAGAAGTTATTACTAGTAGCCTCATTTTAAAAATAAACAAATACAAACACAGGTGGAGAACAGTTGCTTCTAAAACTTGGTTCTTGTATATTTTATGGAAAAAGCCTATCAAGTTTAAAGGAAGCATGTTTTGAGTGCAAGTACAGGATATTTTTGAGAATTTTTATTGGTTTTATTCTACTTTATTTGACCTCTCTTAATCATTAATATCAGTTTTTAATAGATGCTTAAAATGGAAATTTTGGTTCCATATAGTCTTCCTTTTTGCAACACTGTCCTTGAAATATGTTTCCTCAGTTAAAAATATACTAAATTTCCCAGGGGTTATTTTTTGGTGGGCAAAACAGAGTTATAGATATAAACTCTAGATTTCCATATTCAAATAATTATTTAATTGATAAATCAAGCTGACCAAAGATTTTGGACCTAGTCATCTCTTTACGTTGACAGTTTCTATTGATTTATCTCAACTTCGGTCATCATATTTTACCAAAATTAAATTCATTTGCTCTTGACAGATCCAAGAGTAATTCGAGGATTTTCTCGTGTGCAGAATGGAACTGTTCTTAATTAAAGTAATATCCGTGGGCTCCATTCTGTCACCATTCCCATCCCTTGTCATTCGGGACTGAGAAGCCCCAGGACACTTCCCGCATGGGCTGCCACAAAGCATTATCTGATACCGTAACCATTTTTTCCTGCCCTGCTTTTTACTCATGAATCAAACTGCTGCCCCCTTTGGCTAAGGCTCCTGGACTTCAACAAGGCATGAGCCACCGTCTCTTTGTGCAGGCACAGGACGGGCAAATCAAGCCTGTGCTTCACGGGAGCCAGAAGCTGCCCTGCATGGTGGGATGTGTACACACTGTCAGACATGAGCATGACAGCTAAGAGTATGCCTACCAGGGCCGAGGGAGACTGTCGGCTCAACAGCATTCTCTGTGTGGCTATTCCTCGTGCATTTATTTTACCTGTGATCTGAGAATTGCTAAAATAGCACACGTAAGACCAAATTCTTCTCTTCCGAGGTAGATTTTTTTTTCCCTTGTCTTGAATCTCCATTTTAAAGTACTCCGTGGATAATTGATGTCCAGTAAGGTAATAGGAGTAATAAAAAACAATTTGCTTTGAACAGTATCAGGTAAGAAGCCTAGCTCACTACCAAGGAACAAAGTTAATTAGATTTTTGAAAAATTTTACAAATTAATGGGACAAATTTATATAGATATGTCACTTTATAAAGCAAAATGCCCAGATACATAAAATCTATACAGTGTAGGTTTTTATCCTAGGAGAAGAATAAAACAGCATGAAAACTAAGAAACATATTAAACCAGCCATCCTGGAAATGACAGCATTACATGCTTAAAACTAGTAGTCATATTTTAGGTAGTGTTCATGAGTTACAGTAAATTACTTTGATGCCATGGGCCAAGACAGTTAATGCTTTTAGGATTTTCCTGACAGTAAGAAGGAAATAAAAAGCTAAGTGTGATATAATCATTGTTCTACATCATTGTTACTGGAAGAATAAACATGAACAGATGCCTCCAGTGAAATATTTGAACAGAAGTTTGTAGAACTGTCAAACCATTGATAATCTGGAAAATAAGAGTCTTGTTTGGGGCAGAATTATTTTGAGGAGGAAGAACTGCAAAGTAGCAAATAAGCTTTTACTACATTTCTTGATGATTTTGGATTAAGAATATTTTCTCCCAGTGCATAGTGGCCTCAAAAATCACTTTTAGCTTTAAAAAAAGGAAGGGTAATTGCCAGAACTGTTGATTATGCCAGTAGCTTTGTGTTGGTCATCACATTTTTCACATTTCAATGTAGAACGAGGCAAGCGTCTTTCTCGAAGGCCCTAGGCTGGAGTAACATGTAATAGCCCTTGGGAGTGACAGTGTCTAGCCTTTTAAAATCTCCCTAAGAGTTCCCCATTTGTCTCTTTCTCTCTTTCCACTCACTACAACCTTGAGTTAATGGTTCTGTCCTCCATTCATCTATCTGGAAAAGATGAAAGGAGATACGTTGATACTGCGAAGATTTGTTCCAGTTTGTAGCGGGGGTGTTCTAAGCAGCCAGATTGTATCCATTCCATAACTTTATGATGTTTCTGTATCAAATGCTGTTGTTTACATGCAGCTCCTGGAGCCCTGCTTGTCTCTGAGGTCTGAGTTTTGAGTAATGGCAGCAGCAGCACTCGTGCTGCAAGAATCCTGAGCGGGTTTCTGTCCAGACAGTCCTCTACCCTTCAGTATTTATGGGCCCCACTGTGCTATCTAGAGGCATGATTTCTGGCAGTGATTTCCCCATCTATAAATTCTGTGAGATCAATTCTCTCCTCCTTCTGTGGCCCTGCGCTGCATTTGAAAAGGCAGCTCGTTTTTAAAGCAGAGCTTTGGGGAAAGAGGCTGCTCCCAGCAACCACTACCAATCCCCAAGAGGACAGTAGCTCCTTCTAGTGTGTTCTACTCTGATTTACTTTGAAAAGTCCTGGGATGGGTAGAGAATGGCACAACCAAATAGAATAACTACCCAGGCCTCAAGGGACTAAACACTGATTGATTTTTTTTCTTCTACAAAACTAAAGAGAAATAGAGGGGACTCTTGGAGATACAGGCTCACAATCCCTAATCTGTAATTTCATTTTACAAAAAACTTGGAAAAAACCACAAACCAACTTTTAAAAAAATTTATGTGGTGTCAAAGCCTGGCATGACCTGAATTCATTTGGCAGTAAGACCTGACTTGAAATGATGTAAAGCTGTTTATAATCTTTATTTCTATTACTTATGTGAATCTTCATGCCTTTCACTGCAGAAATATTAATGTGTTTGATCGTAGAGTTCTGCCAAGACTTTGCTAGGGATGCTGCATAATACATGGTATATACACATATTACCTTTTTGAAACCTATAAATTAATTAAGCTATTTGAATTCTGGAATTCATCTAACCTCAAAGGATTATGGACCTGTATGGCTATAATTCAAAGGAAGGAAGCAACTCTTTAACTTTCAATAGAAGTTACTAATATTTCTATTTTTAAGTGGCCTTGATGTTAAATCAGGCTATTCTTTAAGTTGTTTGTTTTTTTGCTAACTACTGAAGAAGGCTAGGAAGAAAGCATGAAGTTTATTTGGGAATCATGGAAACTTCCTGGATCAAGAGTATATTTGCAATCTCCTCTGTACATGTATGTTATGGTAAACAGTCTATTGCACAATGAACAGGTTTTTGATGTACTTAATATGGATTTCACTTGATTAGCACATAATTGCTACTGTGCATGTGCTTATATTTTTTTAATATCATTTCATTTTTTTATTAACATCTTACAGTTTTGTGGTACATTTGTTACAGTTGATCAATATTGATATTAATATATTATTAACTAAAGTCTATAGTCTACATTATTGTAGTTCAGTAGATTTTGACAAATGCATAATGGCACGTATCCATTCATTACAGTATCATATGGAACAGTTATGCTGCCCTAAAAATTCCTTATGCCACCTATTCATCCTTCCTTCCCTCCCCTCAAACCCCTGGCAGCCACTGATCTTTTTACTGTCTCCATAGTTTTGCCTTTTCCGTGATGTCATATAGTTGATATCTTACAGTATGTAGCCTTTTCAGATTGGCTTCTTTCACTTAGTATTGTGCATTTAAAGTTCCTTTGTGTCTTTTCGAGGGTTGGTAGCTCATTTCTTCTAGTGCTAAATAATATTCCGTTGTCTGGAGGTACCACAGTTTATTATCCACTCACCTACTGAAGGATGTCTTGGTTGCTTCCAGTTTTTGGTGACTACATCATTTCATTTTACATGTAAGAAAATGAGATCCAGGTCAGATAAGACACCAGCTCCAAGTCGCACAGTGAGTTGGAGCAGAGCCAGACTTGCGCTCGATTATCCCGTCCCTCAATTCCAGGGTCCCTCCACCACATTTCAGGTCTGAAACAATGCTGGGTTTATTGCATAGAGAAAAGGCACTGCTACCTACCCAAACCTGCCCATTTTTCTTTTCACTATGCCTACTGTAAAATAGTTTAATTTCTCTTGGTTCTGGTTCAATTCTTGAGATTATAAACACTAACAGCTCTTTAGGATTTTCCCAGCTGGCCTGACACAGAAGCACTCCAGTAAGCAAGTCCTGGAAGTTACAGGTCCTCTCCAGCTTTTATTGATCCCCTGAGGTTCACCAGAGTCAAATTGGCTTCGTTCAGGTTCATTTCCAAAACAGTCAAAAATGAGTGGCATGTTTCTTGTGTAAAGTTACCTGAAAGTCATTTCATCGATCCTAATCGAGTTGCAATGTAATTCATTTTCTTGTATGAATATTTTAATTGAGCTAAACCTGCCTTAACTAATAGAGAAGAAAAGAATTTCAAAAATCATAAATTCTCTTTTTTTATTGTTGTCATTATTTATTGCTTGATTGTGCCATGCTAAGCAAAGTGGAAAATGAACTTTGTAGCCTGGATTCCTGTGCTCTGGGACCTGTGTTTAAGACCTTAGTGAAATGCAGGAGCACACATGTAGTACATGCTCTGTATAGGGTCCAGGTTTGTTGGGTTCCCCTTTGAAGCTTACACAATTTGCATGAGGGTTGAGATCCGAGGAAAAAATTAAAAAGTTACAGATTCAAAATTAGGTAAAAATGTGAATATTTATTTAGAATGAGAAAAGAAACCACAACAAATTACAAATTTTTAGAAGCTGACAACACCATAAACATCACAAAATCAAGAAATACAACATTTTAACTGCCTAAAATGCCCTATAATACTTTTTTGCTTACATTGTTTTGGCTGTGTACTCTTAAATGCCTCTTCATATGACAACAATTTTATAATATTTTCTAGAGAGAATAGAAAGATGATTCTGCCTCTAGCTTGGTGGATCAGAGTTTGTTTTTTATGTTTAATAGTTTACCTCCACAGTTCCTTATTGATAATGTCATTTAGATTTTTAGGATCATTATAAAATTGGAAAAACATTTATCTTATTTATATTTCTGAGCATTTTAACTTTCTTTGTGCAGTGACTAATCTTAACCCCTCTTTGAATTGATGTCACTCATTGAACAGTGTCATCGTTGTCCTTGAGCCATGACGCTGAATGAGTCAGCATAGTGGGCGGTAGGAGTTCCCGGAAGCTCTTTTTATGTTCAGAATGACTGAAATATAAAATAGAAGTGAACTACATAACCTTATCACACTGACCCAAAATGAATGTATTTCTAACTCAGCTTCTCCTTAGCCGAATCCATACAGCAGCCATGGCCACCCCAGCACCACCTGACGCAGAGGGAACTTGATGAGGGTGCAGTAAAAATGCAGACAGGATCTTAACCAGTTGCAAGTGTTATAAACCGCAGTCGTGGGGAAGCATTGCCAGAGGTCCTCCCAGGGCCTTGGAAGTGCACATCCTAGTGAGGTCCATGAAGCTTTTAAGCTTCGTCAGCATCATGGTGAATCCTTTTCTGTCTACACCAACATTAGAATTGAGCATTACATTTACATATGTTGCATTGATACATGTATGTTTCCATTCTGATAATAAACTTAAGTCACTTCCGTACTTCTTTCACATCCTCCTGCAGGTTGCCTCAACTTTCCCTTTCAAATTCCGATTACATCCTGTCACCCTCCCTGCATTTAATGTTTTATTGCTTTTGCCTTGTCCTGTATAGGAACTATGGATATTTCTATATACTGCTGTAGCTAGTGTCCTGATTCCCAATAAGTAGTAACCATTAATGCAAAATAATATTTATATTCAATATAGGTATTTTAAGCCATGAATTATTTTTTTTACATTAAGAGTTTTCTACAGCATATGTACATGACTTCGTGACTCATATATACTGACAAACAACTTTTACTATATGTATAAATAGGCACAGGGAAAGGAGCACTGAGTTGGGAGTCAGGCCATATAGTCCTTTCTCTGCCAATTGAATTCCACACATAACCCTGGGTAAGTGGTGAAGCCTATCTGGACCCGTAGCAACTCGTTTATAAAGTATGTTCATCTTCATGATCTCTTAAATGTCTTACCACTGTGGTGCTAAGTCCTAGAACTGGGTGACAAGAATGAAACATGGGCTAACCAGAAATGTATTAACACTTTGTTTGAATACATGGTTACTAAGTTGTCTGTTTTTTTAGCTAAGGCAACTCCCACAAGAAATATCAAAGTAGTTGCCATTTCTTATTTAACCAATTATATTTCATTTATACTTGTAGCTTATTTTGTCACCAGGGAAAGATATTAAACAGAGGAACATAAATGCAACATTGGCAGAACCATGCAATGTTGTTACCCAGACAATCCTTGGTGCCAGCCCCAGAAATGGGAACTTCTGTTCTTCTGGCTCTTCCTAGAAGAGCATCAGTCTCCAAACTATTGAACAGAAGTTATAAATCCCCTCATCTTCCTATGCTGCTGAAAAGAGGTGCTACAAAAAAGCCAGTAATAATGATAATAGTATTACTGTATTTCCCAAAGGCTCTCTTCCTAGAGTTTAAGTAAGTCTAGGAAAGGCTTTATTGCATTCATTCATTCAACAAGTATTCACTGAGCTCCTCTTCTATGTGAAGCAGCTCTCAAGGCACTTAGGACATGCATGCAGCATTTGTGAAACAAAATCTTTGGTGGAGCTGACATTCTGGTGGGAGGAGGCAACCATCAAACAAATGAATATGTCAGGGAGTAATAAATGCAATGAAAAAAATAAATCAGGGGTCAGAGAATGACATTTTGTTAAAGGTGGCCAGGGTAAGGCGTCTGAGGGTGTAACTCTTGAACAGAGGCCCGAATTATGCAAAAGAGTTAGCCCAGCAGAAGGAATAGCCAGCATAAGAGCCATACAGACTGATGTTTGGGTTGCCACAATTGTCAGTACTAAATGATGTTTTACTTCTTTAGTGAGAAGGGCTGTTCAGAGGGTCTGTTTCCTGTTTTTTCTGAATGACAACCAATGTTAAGAGAAGTGAGACTGAATCACAAGAAAGTAACTAGGCTTTTGAGTTCACATGCACCTCTGACGTAAGATACTTTTAATAGTTGTTTCATTCATTGATTAATTGATTGGTTGTTTCATCATTTTGGCCTGGCTTCCTATGACAAAAGTGGAGAGGTAATTGTCTATTTTTTCTAAATTATACTAGAGACAGTACTATTTAAACAGAACCAGGGGTAAAAGTTGATACCTATTTCAGTTGTAATTTTAAATTGAGTAAAATGGTTCACAGATCAGACCAAGTTTGTAATAAAATATTTGTTAGAATTATAGTAATGAGTCTCCCTAACAGTAAAAGGAGCAACCATATAGAAATAATCTTTGTCATTTTTTTTATTTCTTCATTTAAATAACAAGTACTGGATACTATTTTACGCTTGTAAACATTAATTCTTTCTTTACGGTAAAATGGTTATTTTAGAAATAGATTTGTGTTTTGTTTTTTTTTTTTTTGCTTATGTGGGAGGCCAAATTAAAAAAAATAGATTTGCAAGCCATTATGGAATTTGTTATTTAGGATACCAATGTGGATTAGACAGGTATCTTAAACTTAATCATGATTGCAATATTATATCAGTTAACACTTTTCATATAATTAAAATTGTCTGAGTTGGGAAATACCTGTATATTGCCTTTTTGGAATGCAACTGTTTTTAAAAATATCTTTAAAACGCCTCCCCATAGATTTTTTTTAAGCAAATGACTAATAAATTCTTTGGAAGGTTAACCTCTGTGTGTTTGTTCTGAGAGCCCAGTTAGGAGGTTATCACATTGATCTGGGTGAAAGGAGGTAAAGGAAAGGTAGGTTTAGTAAATGTGCAGAAGGAGGGTTCACAGGTTTGGGTGACTGTCTGCAGGGGCAGGGAAGGGAGAGGAAGGGGCAGGGAGCATGCAGAGAAAGTGATGCCCAAGCAAACATGGTATTTCTTCTTGGTACAGTTGTATGTGATCTTCTCCTGTGGTGAAATCTGAGAGAGCTGAGATGGTGACTAGCAGAATGTTTAAACAGTTTAGGCTTTTCTCCCTTTGTCAAGAACAAGGCCATTATGGCCTTAAGCCATGAGCCTAAGTAGAAGCAGCAGCCCAGAAACCTTTCCCAATGTGTTCTGACCATACAAAAATGCAGCACTGTTAAAAAAAGAAAATGAAACCAAAAAAAGAAGAAGAAAGGGAGCTTTGTACACCAGAAGCAGTATAATGAAGTGGTCAAAAGCATGAGTTCTGATCTGCCCAGTTCTGAATCCCATTGTCAGGAGGCGTGGCCTGGAGTAAATTCGTTAACCTCTTTACCTCAGTTTCCTTACTTGTAGAGTGGAAATGCATACAGTGGTACCTACCTGTTCATAACACCTGTGATTGCTCTCTTGCGTTACCAGAATTTTTTTTCTTGATGGGTGCTATTAAAATTCTAACTAGTCAGATTTTCTGTTTTCTTTGGATACTAGAAACTGTACAGTCAAATTTTTAACTCCACTCTAGCAATTGTATAAACCTTATGGAAGGTGTCTCTTTATCCTGATTTGTCTTTCTATCCTACTCTCAGAGCACCTTTTTTTACAAGGAGACTTTTCTCCTTCCCCACATTTACTAATGATGCTACTGAACAGGTGGGTTACTCATTTGGGTCTCAGTTTTCATTTTCTTATTGAATTTATAGCATTTCCACTGATGCGTAGGCCAATAGCCCAAAGTAAAAGAAACTGTAGGGAAAAAATGTAATTAAGTTCTTTGATAAGCAGTAATTTAATTTAATATTTATCCCATGAACAAATACTGTTAGGCATTTCTTCCTTTTTCTAGGATAAGCAAATTTATGAAATGAAAAAATATTGAACCATAGCTAAAATTTATTAAATAGTATGCATTGAGAACATTTTTCTAGGCACTTTTCATGTGTTAAATCCTTAATCTTATCAACAGTTCTATGAAGTAGTTGCTATTATTATTCACATTTTACAGTTGTGGAAACTGAGACACAGAAAGAGTAAGTGTCCAAGGTCACACAGCTAAGAAGTTTCAGAGCCCAGATTGCAACCCTGGCAGCCTGTCTCTACCCATTCTCCTAACCTCTGTTCATACTGCCTCTCTGGAAGATACCTTATATCAGAGGGAATTTCACTCTAAAAAGTAAAGTAAAAAATCATATGGAATTATCAGTATTGCTAACAAGCATTGAGTTCATTATCATACAGACTTCCCTTATAGCAGAAAAATTAGATATGATCCGTTGAAGGATATATAATACATTATAAGATGCATATACCATCAAAGATTTTCTCATTAATTCATAACGTTACAAATTAAACAAGTTTTTCTATAAAGTTACAATTTTATTATATTTCTTCCTAAACATAAAGGCATCTTAGGGTTTTTGTTTGTATAATTGCATCTGGGGTGGTATCATTTGAAATGAAAAGACATAATATTTGGTTGGTCGAAAACCAGTACTTCTAATTTTGACTTAATAAGATTGGGTTGTTCATTAAAGATGGTCAGTAGCAGTTGGATCTGTTAAGTGTGAACCTCATAAGAGATATAAACCCAAGTATTATCCATCACAGATGTTATTTACAGCCTTGAAAGTGGGTAAGATCACCAAAGGGGGCAATGTATATAAGAAAGGAGAATGGTAGTAAAGCAATTTCAGTCCAGGAGAGAGTGGAATGGTGGTTACCAGAGGCTGGGGCTGGGGGACGATGGATGGGAAAAGGGGAGATGCTGGTCAAAGGGTACAAAGTTCCACTTAAGAGGAATAAGTTGGTGATCTATTGCACAGCTTGGTGACTGTAGTTAATAATAATGAATTGTATGTCTCAAAATTGCTAAAAGAGTAGATTTTAAATGTCCTAACTACAAAGAAATAAGTATGTGAGGTGATGGATACGTTAATTAGCCCGATTTAATCATTCCACAGTGTATACATATATCATCACATCTCCTTGTACTCCATAAATCTACGTGATTATTTATCAATTAAAAATAAATTAATTAAAAAAACCGATTTGAGATCAAGAGGAAAAGGGCAACAAAGGAGACTGACAAGCAGTGGCCAGTGAAACAGGAGAAAAACCAAGAAGGTGGTGGAAGTCAAGAGAAGAAAACATTTAAAAATATCAGATCGGCTGGGACAACTCCTGTTGAGAGATCCAGTAACCCAAATGTGGGAAAGTGACCTATTGATTTGGCAACACGGACTCCCCAGCAGCCTGGGAACTAGCCAAGAGCAGTTTGGATGGACTGCTTGAGAGCGGGAGCCTGGATGGAGTAGGGGAAAGAGACTAGGATGGGAGGAAGTGGAGGCAATCACTGGACAACCAGGCCTTTTGTAAAGGGGAGCAAAAATAGAAAGGCAGGGAGCAGAAGGTGGGGGTGTGACATCAAAGTTTTTTTTAATATGGGAGATGCTTTGTATAGTTGTATGATGTTTGTATAATGATAGGAGTTGTGCCGGAAATTGGTTGAGAGAAATAGATGATGCAGGAGAAAGAGAGGAAAAATCTTAAGAAGCGAGGGGAGATGGGATCTTGACCACACAAAGAGGTTAACCTTTGAGTAAAACAGAAACACTTCATCCCCTCTAACAGGAGGAGAGCAGAAAACACTGGCACAGGTGGATGGAGAACATGGTACATGTAGATTTGTGGGTGAATAGATGAGGGCATTATAATCTGCCTGTTTCTGTTTTTCTGAATTATATGCATTGCGTTGTTAACCTAATAAGAATGAACTTACACATACGATTTTACATTAAAATACTGAGAAGTTTTAAAATAACCTAGTGTTTTTATACTTGCAAAGCAAGTTATTAAAGTAACACAAATTCATAGGTACAAAACCAGTTGCACAAAATCAGGATATCATCAGTGAAAAATCAAGTGTTTTGTTGCAAGATAATATCAGGGCATTACGTAGACATCTGCTTTAGCAGAGGAGTAGAAATGGCTAATATTTATATTGCAGTGCATGTATGCCCTAAAACAGGGCAAACTATAAGACAATAATAGGCCAGAAATGTTGTAGATAAAAATACCCATCATTATATACTATGGGGTTGACTAAATCACCTTGCTTAGCTACAATTTCCCATTTTCCCTATGTATGGCAACTTTTAGGGCACCCTGTAGTGTAAATGACAGTTGCTATAAGTGAATGGAGGCTTATCTTTATCATTTGTCAATTTATTTGCCAATTTAAAATCAAGAACTGGCAACCAAGACCAACTGGAAACAACACTGATGAGGTATCCTTCGCACAGAATATCCTGTCCTCCCTCTCCTGTGGGCATGGCAGTAATCTGTGTGCAGCACTACATGGAAGCCAAATTTCTTATACGGTGTGAGGTCTCAGTAAATTCTAGAAGTTCACTAATTTTATTTATGACTGTAAAACTATAGAAACCCTTAATCACTCAGTACCCTTATTGCAGGTAAAAATGGAAGTGTATAGACTTTCCTCATTTGCCTGTAAGAACCAAAGAAAGTGCTTGAGGTTTTAGACCTCAACTGGTCTCTCGGACCATACTTTGATAACCATGGTTCTCAATCGTCTTCCCTTCTTTGGCAACTCTAAATCCTTGCAAAATTGCTACTTTAGAATGAAGGATTACATCAGAAATGATCTGAAGAAGGGAAAACGGATGGGCAAATGAGAGGATGTTTTGCATTTGACATTTGGGATTGTCTTTCTGGTTTTACGTTTTGGCTTTGACAATTAAATATCTTTGATTTAAGAGGGGAGATGAAGAAATGCATGTTATAGGTGGTGCCTGCTTACTCCTCACTCTGTAAGAGGTGTTTGGGGGGATGTAATAACCCTAACACAGTGTCTTGACTAGTTGTTTCTCAGGGTACACATTTGATCTCTAGGATCTGTGCACCTTTACTGCACTGAGGATGGAAGTGCAGCTTTTTCCTGACGGGATTGAGAAATTGTTGAAGGATTATATGCAGGAAGATAACACAATTCAATTCACCTGTAGAAAGAGCGCTGACAATAGTGTAACTGGATGAGGACAGGTGAGGCTGGGACGGGGGACCAACCAGTCACCATTGCAGAGACCTGGCAAGAGCCGAGGAGGGTCCCTTAGCAATGGTGAGGAGGAGATGGATTAAAAAAAAATACTAATATTTCAGATGTGAGGAAACTTAATGGCTGGGCAGCTGAGGAACAGTGAGTCACCTGCCAAGTGCCTTTTTATTTTATAGGTGCATAAAAAATTTAATCTCATAACATTGAGATGGCAGCATAAGAAAATCGACAGGAGTCATATCTGTCATCAAGGCCATATTTGGACACATTTTCATTTTGCAGTGTATCACTTTTCCTTCTCTCATCTCAACTTGTAAACAATTTGCAAGAAATTGCATTCTGTAAGGAACATTTTTGGTTATCATTTGTTCTATCCTTTCCTTTTTCATTTGCTTTGAAGTACTTAGGGTGTATAAGACATAAAGGAAGCACATAAATAACATTTAAATTCTTTAGGCTAATTCTGACTTTCCCTCGAAATAACAGATTCTTTGCCAGACCTCATTCTTGTTTGTTTTGAAGTTTGTCCCACATAATCCTGCCTGTCTCTGTTTCCAGACGCACAGTGTGATACTTATTTTAAGCAGCTGCTCTTGAAAGGTAGAGTTTAGCAATGATTAAATGCATAAGGTGGGTTTCCATTTGCGATCAGGGTTGCTGGGTAGCTTTCCTTTGAATACTTCTTTCTTGCATGTTTTTTCACCTACATTTTGGCTGTGAGAATAAATCTAGGAAAACTGCTGTTTGGCCTTTTAGTACAGTGCCAGCTTTGGCAATTGCAAACTAACTGGTTTTGTACTAAACACCACTGAAATAAATGAGTCTGATTAAAGCTTGGAACCCCTGAGCACTACAAATGTAAAACCGTCAACAGATGCCATTTGCTGAAATGGAGGCTCCTCTAGCAGATGGGTGGAAGTTAAACATAAATTGCACTATTCCTTTCTCTTTTGGTTCATTTGCTTTTAATGTAGTCTGAAAAATGCTGCTACGTCAGTTACAGTAAACTTATGGGAAGTGTTTCATGGCTGTTTTGGGTATTCTAAGATCTTTGAAATTATGGTCATACTATGCTTTATTATATGATTGCATTGAACATACAGGAACAAAGTCTTTATCAATTTTAAACTCTCTTTGGTGTTCATATTTTCAATATTAAAAATAATAATTAGAAGTAATCACCAAATATTCACCATGGGGCATAATATCTATTTTAAACTCTAATTTGGGCTATGGTAGAGTAATATCTATCACATCCGTAACAGTTCTCATTCATTTAGTACTTGAATTTTCTTTACAATATTTTAGTTCCTCGTATACTGTTTCGTCATTTAGATAATACACAGAAAAAGAATGGTGTTTTTATTCCTCAATTTAATGACTTATGTACCATTTAATGTAATCACTAATAATTGGTATTACCTTGCAAGAACCATAATGGCATTATTAGTCATTCTATAATACCTAGGTATTTTCGGCATAGAACTGTTTATTTTGCAGTTTAATTTAGTAGTTTAAATTAAATGTATGTCCAAAGAAATCTGCAGTTTACCTTTTTTAACCTTTTCTTCTGGTTCCTGAGATAATTTATCAAATGATATTTGTTAGAATAGATCACAGGAAATTTCAGCATAGTTAGAAGAATAGGAAAATTACCAGATAAATATCTAAATAGTTTAAAATTATCTAAAATATTTATCAGGAAAGATAATATGTATTATTATCTGCTTTTTAACTTTGAAATTTATTGTTATTGCCATTTACAGGGTCAGGTTC
>RJWJ010038292.1:0-15067 GCA_004363605.1 Indri indri
TCTAACTTATATTACCACGTAGTAATAAATTGGCACTAAGCCTTTTGGGTTTCCCCAATCCCAAAAAAGTAGGTGCCTTACCCATTGACGAACAGATTGTCATGTTCTAGTCACTATGCAAATTGTTTTGGCAGTGTCAGGGATGCATCAATTTAATGTACTACAAAATAACTTGTAACTGAGTCAGCTACAGGGAAGGAGGCAAATAAGGGTAATTTGGAAGTCCTAGAGAAAAAATTTTAAAAAATCATTTTCATGATGTTTTGGTAGTTTTAGAACATAGCAAAATAACAAGGCCATTTACTGGATATGTATGCTGCATATTATCATTTTAACTGTTAAAAACCATATAATCCCTGAATTTCATTTATTCTGGAAAGAAAGCAGGTGGAGACCTCCTATGTCCATGAAGTGGTTTACTACATAGAGTTTCTAAATGGTCATATTTCAAATTGAACATGTTGTGTATAATGACTTCCATCCAGGTTACGTCTAAATCATTTTAAAAACTCAAGACAATATTTTCAGTTTTCTGGCCATTGAAAGCTTAATGGGTTTTAGAGTAAAGCAGTCTCCTTTTTCCTTTTCCTCTTTCTAGTTTAATTGGTTTCCACTCTGACACTTGTGATTCAGATCATTGGCAGCTGTTACTTATTACACTCTGAAGAGTGGCCCACAGGACAGGCATCACTCTAAAGAGAAACTGAATTTTATTCTTTTAGAAAATTGACTGCAGTCCTTTCTTCATGACTTGACATAGTCACACTATTTTTTTTTTAAGAAAATGTGTGGAAAAGGTAGAAACTGAATTGAGAAAGATATTTAAGGTATCAAAAAATATTTTAAAAGGATAGACACAGAATCCAGGGCATCTATGGAAGACGTTTTAGTGTGGGATAGAGAAAGGATGACTTCTGCAAAGAAAAGCAAAAAAATTACTAACTGCCATAAAAGGCCATTTACAATGCATTTTCCCTTATGCCAAATGCTAAGTGGAGCTGTTTGAGAAGGGAGAGGGGGAAGTTTTATTCCTTGTCTCGCAGGGCGGGGGGAGCATAGTTGATTTCCAGCCCTGCTGCTGCTCCTCTGGGTCCACCTGCCCCGGGTTGCTGTAGCCAGTGTCTGAGCATGGCAGGGCACTAGGCCATCTTTTTTCTTGTGAATCTGGCTAATACCAGGAGAAACAGATATGTAGACAAAATTCAAGAATCATTTTGGAGTGAGCATGGGCAACTATTTTGAGAAGTTTTGATATAAAGTGACAGAGAAATCGGGCAACATCCAGAAGAGCACTGATGAGAGAGAAGGATCTATGAAGCGGTGGCCTCAGAGTGCAGCAAAGTCAATTTACGGGGAAAAGTGGTAGCATTCAGGGCTGCATGTTCATATGAGGCTTACGATCACGTGATCCTTGTCAGCCCGGTTTTCTTTGTTCTCATTAGCAGTCACTCTTTGCTTGCCCCTCCCTAACGCTTGGCAACCACAAATCTGCTTTCTATCTCTATGGATTTGCCTACTCTGGATTTTTTGCATAAATGGAACCATATGATATATGGCCTTCTGTGTTTAGCTTCTTTCACTTAGTATGTTTTCCAGATACATCCATGCTGTAGCATGAATCAGTACCTCATTTCTTTTTATGGCTGAATAATATTCCATTGTATGAATATACCACATTTTGTTTCTCCATTCATCAGTTGAATTTAGGTTGTTTCCACTTTTTGGCTATTATGAAGAATGCTGCTGCGAATGTTCATGCACAAGTGTTTGTGTGGACATATGTTTTCATTTCTCTCAGAGCGGAATGGCTGTGTCATATGGGAACTGTGTATTTAACTTTTTGAGGAACTGCCAAGCTGTTTTCCAAAGTTGCTGGACCATTTTAAATTCCCACCAGCAATAAATGAGTTTTCCAATTTCTCCATATCCTCTCAATATTTGTTATTATCTGCCTTTTTTGTTTATAACCATCCCTGTGTGTGAAGTGGTATTTCATTGTGGTTTTGATTTTCATCCTAATGACTAATAATGTTGAGCATTTTTCATATGTTTATTGGTTGTTCGTATATATTCTTTGAAGAAATATCTATTCAAATCCTTTGCCCACTTTTCAATTTTAGATAGATATTTACTTACTATTTCAAATGATTTATACATTTTTCTTTTTCCAAAATATTTCTGATGGTGTTCATTTTCCCACTGACCACATTTAAACTGGTCACAAGCAAACTATTAACTTCATAAAACAGCCCACATAAAACTGAATTGTCATATTGCCGCGATATTTAAATATAGTTCATTCAATAACCATTTATTCATGGAGCTGTTATATTGCAGGCTGGCACTGAGGAAAGGGGAATAAATAAGATATAGCTCATATGCCTAATGATCCTATTCTGATTGCCCTGCAGAAGTAGGATAGACCCCCATCCAAAATTTGATTCAGATGTTGAGATTGATGATGCTGCACACACACAAGAGGGTATGAAAGGTTTGTTACTTACATAATGAGGCTTTCTGGGTAGAGCAGGTCTAGTTTCCCAAGCTGGTGTGGAATGGCTTAAAAGAGCAAGGAAAAGAGTGTCTTGGGGCTTTATGGTGGTTACAAGGTGGGGCCTGGGTGAGGGTTCCCCTGTTCAGGGCCAGGACATGGAGAGATGTGAATTTCCCATCAGCTCCACAGAGAAAGAACATGGGCTTTTTTGTTGGCTTGTCCAGATGTGGGGGCAGAAGGGAAAAGGGGAGTGGGGGGTGGGCTTGAAAACTGTCAGTAGTCAAACATCAAAAACAGAGTCAGACTCTTTATTTCAAATCCCAGTCTAGTGAAGGACAGAAACAGGAAAAGCAGTAAGAGCATTACAGGCGATAAATGCCCATAGTGCTATGCAAACCTAGAGAAGTGAGTGCCCATCTGCCTGTGGAAGACTTTGTGAAAGTGACATTGACTGGATCCCGAGGGTAAGAAGAATCTCACGAGGCAGAGGAGGATTAAGGAGGACAAGAAGGAATTTTCAGGCTCAGAGAACAGTATTTGGAAAATCACAGACGTATGGAAGTGTGTGGTATATTCTGAAAGCAAGTCCCTCAGTAAAGACTAAGGGGCATCTGGAGATGGAGCGGGGGCCAGGAGGGGAGCCCGCTGAGGAAGTTTGTGCAGGAGCATGGAGGGCCCTGTGTGCCGTTCTAAACCTTTAGACTTCATCCCTTGGAAAACAGGAAGCCTCAAAGAGAGGATTGTATCTGCATTTTAGAAATAACATTCGGGTCTTAGAGATCGCAGGAGAGTTGGAGAGGGTGTGGCCAAGTAGAACCAGTGGGTATGACCAGGTGGGAGACTATTGTGATCATCTGGTAGGAGACTAGGAGGACACTAACTAAGGCGAGGGGGTGGCAGTCGGTATGCATTTGGGAGCCAAGCCTGTGGGTCAGTTTGTGTGTGAGGATGAGGGAAAGTGAGAAACAGACTCTTGGAAGTTTTAGCTTGGACCACTAGGAATCAAGGATGATCACCAGATTTCTGATTTTGGTGACTATGCACGTACTGGTGCTCTTAACTAAGACAGGAAACCGAGAGGGGGAGAGGGAGGAAGAAACAATGAGATCTGTGTAGAGAATGTTGAATTAGAAGTGCCTGTGGCTTTGTTTCCTGGCTAGTCCTTTGTATGGAAAGTTGGAAGCAGGCCATACTGTAGCATGGTAAACTTGAGCACAATTTATAGTCATACCCTAACCCAGGTGGCCTCCTCCACAATGGTCACCTTGAGAGGCTGTATCAGTTCTGTCTCTGCTGCCAGGGGCCCCAGTGCTTTGCCACATGCCTGTGACTCAAAGGCAATACTTCATTTTTACAACCTTTGCAGTTTATGAAGCACTTACCTTATCTTGGTTGAACCTTAAAACAACCCTGCGAAGTATACAGGAGGATCATTATCATTTTTTACAGATAACAAAACAGACTCAGAGAGGTTAATTTTCTCTATTTCACATGGTTAGACATGGAGGACTTGAATCCTTTTTCATGATGAATCTAATTGGTTCAGGATTTCTAGGACCTGAAAGTTTGGCTAGCTGCCTGGAGTCTGCCTCATAGTGCAGGTTTAGCCAGCAAAGTGTTGTGAAAAAAAGGCAGGCTGGGAGTCTCCCTGAAGAAGGACCAGTCAGGGACTCAGTTAAAGGGGAGAGAAGCAGACAGGGACCAGAGGGCCTGTCAGGCAGTGTCCACATTCAGGGTCACTCAGAGGTGTCAAGAACAGATTAGGTGACACCAGAGATGATGGATCCTAAGGCAGAGGCTTTGCTCTCTGAATTATTTTATATGGCTTTTGGGCACAGACGGCTCTGACCTGCGGTTATTAACTAAGCCAGGACCTTTCCATAGACACAGAAGTATGGTCTTCCGCAATTAAGGATAGTTCTTATTATTTATAATAGTGAAAAACTGGAAACAAATGTACAACAATGCAACTGGCTCCACCACTCACTAGCCATAAAAGTAATTAAACCTTGGTTTCTTCCTGTGTAAAATGTGAGCATAAAATCGCCTACCTCATAAAGTTGTCAGTATTAAATTAGATGATACATATAAAGGGCTTAGAACAATACTTAGCTCCTATTAAGCAGTCAGTAATAGTTACCTTTATTATTGTGGGAGATGATCTCAATAGAATATTGCAAAGCCATTAAGACTATGTTTCTGAGGAATTTGTAATAAAATGGCATACTTTAAAAATTTTAAGCATATGAACACAATATAATCACAACTATTAATATAAAAGATGAGGAAAAAAGACACTGGAAGAAACTTCTCCAACATGTCAGTCAGTTTTTGCTATTTTTAAATAATAGCTTTATGAGATATAATTCACATACCCTGAAGTTCACCGCTTTAAAGTATACAATTCAGTCAGTTGATTTTAGCATATTGACAGCATTGTGTGAGCATCATCAGTATCTAATTTTAGACCGTTTTATCGCTGCGAAAATAAACCCTGTGCCCATTAGCTGTCACATTACCCCCAGCCCCTGGCAACCACTAATCTACTTTGTCTCTATGGATTTGCCTATTCTGGACGTGAGTAGAGGTGGCATCATACAATACGTGCTCTTTTCGTATCTCGTGTCTTTCAGTTACCATAAAGTTTTTAAGGTTCATCCATGCTTTAGTGTATATCAGTATTCATTCCTTTTTATGGCCATATAATATTCCATTGTATGGATATACTACATTGTCTTTGTCCATTCATCAGTTGATGGACATTTGGGTTGTTTCTACTTTTTGGCTATTATGCTACTATCAACATTACTGTTCAAGTGTGTGAATGTATGTTTTCAATTCTCTTGAGTGTATACCTAGAGGTAGGATTGCTGTGTCATATGGTAACTTTATGTTTAATATATTGAGAAACTTCTAAACTGCTCTCTAAAGGGGCTGTAAAATTCCACCATCAATATTTACAAGTTGATTGCTGTTCACACTGTTTGTAGTGTGTGTAGATGTTTGGGTCACAGAATCTTTGGAGAGATAGATATGTAGAAATAAATATAAGCAGTTATATATTGTAAAGTAATATGAATACATCTGGAAACATTTGTTTCCTCTCCTCTCCATTTTAAATTCCATCTAAGTTACCATTTGCTGATTGTGGGATTATAGTTGCAATTTGCAAGTTTAGATAAATCTTCAGATCCATTTACAAAGCACACCCCCAAAAACAACTTTGCACACTCTCAAAAATAGTCACTGTCAATTATTATTTATGGAACCTTACATTAACTGTTATAAGCAACATCTGCCTTAAAATTTTTCATTTTATTTCTTCTTTAAATTTAAAATATTCTTGACTATTTACAGTCTTAGCTAATCAGTGTTTATGCAGTTAAAGGTGACTGCCAAAGGCATTTTTTAGTTCAAAGGATTTTATCTTTTTTTTTAATTTGGTTTAATTATCTGGTGTCTAACAAAAATTCTGGCAGAGTTGCTCTTACTCCAGTTTTTAGCCACTGCATTGAAGAATTCTTATATATGTTAACCATGTAAAGAGCTTTACAGTATCAAAGTTCATCTTACAAGATCAACAACTTTTACTGCTGTAATATTTTATGTAATTTTTAGAATTAAGTTATGTTGAAACTTATGATGGCATCTCTTAAATTTTTAAATCAAGGCAATAATGATTATAACTAGCCCATTGGCTTTAACTTTATGCCAGTAATTGTAATTATAATTTAAAAATCTACATTTATTTATAAAATTTTACCTGGGGGTATAAAAGCCTTCTCATACTCCATTAAAAAGACAATTATATGCTATTAAAATGAGTCATGCTGAAATCATTGCTTATAAGGGGTTCATCTAAATGATAATGGGTTTAAAAAGTAAGTTATTCCCCAGTAGTAGAGGTCTTTTTTTCCATCTAGCAAATCTAATAATACTTGAAAAGACATTCAGCCGTGAACAAACAGCCCAATTAGAAAATCAAATAAACCATGCCCCTAATGGTTTATTTTGTTTCACATCTTTAAAGTACTTTTGGTAACAATTATTAATCTGTATATTCCAAGTAGATATAACCTCAGAAACTTTTTACAGTATAGCAGTTGATTTTAGCTTTCTTGAGGTTATGTATCTGATGAAAGTAATGAATCCTTTACTCCAGGAAAATGCATATATGTATACTAAATTTCACATAAAAATTCCAGAGATTCAAAGCTCCCTAGAACTCCTGTTTAGTCACAGAGAAAATATTTATGGTAATTAAGCTAATTTTATGAATGGTTTGAAAGTGCTTTCAAAGGTATTATTTATAAATCATTCTTATAAACATTGTTGTGGTTTGCTATTGAGGCATTTTAATTTATATCCAGGCAGTTGCATCTATTAATAGTTTTCTTAGGACAAGCTCTGAGAATATTTGCATACAAGTCTGGTCTATGACTTGAGCCAGCTTTGTTAATCAGTCATCACACATGTATGGTTAACAATTATTGTCTGGCCATCTTTAAGCAAATCCGATAACGTGAAATATTATTTTTTCCTTCAGGCTTATTTCCTTACATTAATTGAAGAGCTGGTTATGAACCTAGATGGGCACACCAATTTGCTTGACAGTGTTGGAGATCATGCATTTTCTGAGGTATAAACTACGCATATGCAACTTTGCGCCCACAACTGACAAACTACTTTTAAATTCTCAGAATAGTTGATCTAATTACACAGTTGAGCTGATTACACAATAGTCAACTTTCTGTGAGGACAAGTTTTCAGAGTCTTGCTCGTAGAGTGTGCCCAGGGAAATTGTTAGCTAGCATGCCAGCAAGTGGGAGACTTACCGCTAGCACTCCAGCCACTCAGACTTACAGAACTTCTCTGAACATGATCTGCTGTAGTTTCAGTGTAGAGGTTATATTCAGTTTCTATTGCTGTATAACAAATTGCTACAAACTTAATGGCTTAAAATAATGACCATTTAGTAGCTCACAGTTTTGATGGTCAGAAGTCCAGGCATGGCACAGCTAGCTTCTGTGCTCAGGGTCTTACAAGACTGAACTTAAGGTGTTAGCCAGGGCTGCAATTCTCATCTGAGGCTTGGAGTCATCCAAGCTTATTCAGGTTGCTGGCAGGATCTCATCCCTTGTGTTGCAGGACTGAGGCTGCCACTTTCTTGCTGTTAGGGTTGCTTTAAGCTCCTGGAGGCCACCCATTGTTCCCTACCATGTGGCCCCTCCATCATCAAATCAACAATGGAGAATCTCCCTTGCATCAAATCTCTTTCATGCTTTGAATCTCTCTTTCCAGGAAGAGCCCAGTCCCTTTAAGGGGTCATCTGATTAGGTCAGGCCCACCAAAGGTAATCTCTCTATCTTAAGGTGAGCTGATTTGGGACTGAAATTCCACCTGCAAAACCCCTTCACAACAGCAACTAGGTTAGTATTTGATTGAAAAACTGGGAAAACATTTGTGTATACTGGTGGTGGTGGGGTGTCTTGGAGGACATCTTAGAATTTTGCCTACAATGGGGGTATCAGTGGGACACCAGGATCTAGGATCTGACAGGGGAAACGAATATCTAGGACTGTTCTCTGCTCTTTATAAAAAATATCTAAACACATGCAGGCTATGAGAGGGTGCATTCTGGGTATCTGCCAATGCTACTGAACCTCATAGAAAGGGACTTAGTCTAGGACTTAGGAAACCTGGCTCTGCTACTAAGTAGCCATGTGATGTTGGTCAGATTATTTAACTTCTCTGGGTCTAGAGCTGAGGGGATTGACTGGATCGGGAATTCCCAATCAGGAGACAGCACAGGAAGGAAGCAGCCACTCTGAAGTCCCCTGGGGAGCTTTTTCAAACCAAGCATTTCTCCTTCCTTCCCAAGATGTTGTAACAGTATTGGGGGAAGTGGGAGAGAAAAGTTGAGAAGGGAGGGATGAACATGTGCAGTGTGGAATTGTTCCTCAGGTCATTCACTCATCCACTCACTCATTTAACAAACATTCGTTGACCACCTACTTTGTGCCAAACACTGTGCGAGGCACTGGGAATGTTAGAGTGAATAAAGCAAACGGGCTTTCTGCTTATTTTCCAGCTGCGCAGACAGGCGAGTGAGTACATGATGGTGCATGTTACTGAGTGGGGATCACAGGGGGCGATGGGAGCTAAGGGTGAAGAGCCTCCTTGAGGAAGTGATGCTAGAGTGGGCATTAGCTAGGAGAGGAGGGTAGGGATGGGTGTGGGAAGGTGAAGATGTTTCAGGCAGGGGAAAGCATTTACAAAGGGGTTGAAGCTTAAATGACCAAGGCACATTTAAGGAGCTATAGTTAGCCCACTATGACCTGAGTTGGTATATGTTTCATAGCCAGCCTTACAAATAATGATAATAGTTTAGATTTTTATCCTAAGCACAATGGGAAGACATTGAAGAGTTTTAAGGGAAAATGACTCGAAGAGATTGGCACTTTAAAAATATCTCCCTGGCTGTAGTTTGAAAAGTATAGCAAAGAGGGGTGGCTGTATTAGAGTCAAGGAGACCATTGCAGATAGCCAGGACCTGGGTGGTATCAGTGGGCATGGAGAGAAGAAGGCAGGTTTGAAAGAGATACAGAGAGTAGAATCAACAGCACAGTGGTTGGTTGGATGCGAGAGGTGATCTGTGTATCTCCAGTTACAGGAGTTACAGGGTTGGATGTGGATGTTGGATGTTGCATGTATTTTGATTTATAGTTGCCCCTTTATGTGATTCAAGCTATGTCCTTCTCCATTCACAAGATCTTTAGGTTGCAACAAGGCAAAAGGTCTTCTGTATCCTCTGGAATACTTATTTCACTGGGATGGAATATTCCACTGGGAATAAGCACTCAAGCAATATACAGATGATCTGGATTCCAGGGCCTTGTTTCCTCCTCTGCTCAATGAGGGGGTTGAATTGGGAACCTCAAAGACTGATACCAGGGCTGACTTTCCTTAACCCATGGAACCTGGGCTCAGAGGCACTGGGCTCAGTTCTCTTTCTCCCTAGGCTGGCCCAAGTTGCTGGCTGCTGTGATAGAGGAATCAGCAGTATACCCTGAGTGCAGTGCACATTTGGATCAAGGGCTATCTCAAAGGAAGAAGGTTAATGGACAGAGACAGTCATGCCTGTAAATTCGGTTTCATAACTTGGTGTCTTTGGAGTTTCCAGCGTGTCACATGGCAAGGTTATCTAATTTGTGCACACAGAGTATTCAACCAGATTCAACTTCCCTTTAATTTCTCTTTTCTCAGTGGAGAGGTGAGTTGAGTACAGTGAATAACATGGATTCAACATAAAATGCTTTGAGTTATAAAACTTCATTTTGTTCTGTTCTCAGACATCTCAATCACTAGTGGGGGTCTGTGGCTGGGCAGAGACACCTGAATGCAATCTGCAGAGGACAGCATTGAGAAACCTTTGCCTGTGGCTGGCATACTTAGTGCCAACCTAGGCTTCTCCGCAGCAAAACCAGCCATGAAGCAGATATGGTGGGACTTTTTCATCCTTTTAGGGCCCAGACCCATTTCACTGGGATGTATGTTGCCTTTTTCTGAATGCATCTCATAATTGGTCTTTACATGTGTTTTAATCTGGTTTCACTCGCATAATTGCTTAAGTTGTAGAAAGTGCATCTTATTTTGGTCCACTAGAGGGAACCAGAAGTATTGGAGCCAACAAGATTTTTCTGAGATTCTTAATGTCAGTATTGGAGGAAATTCCCAGGGATTGTCAAAGCACGGTGGCTGTCACAACACTGAGGGGAATTTTTTTTTTTTTTTTGCATTTGTGTTTGTTTGTTTTTGCTTTTTAATCTATTTGCATAAAAAATTGTCTATTTTTTAGAGCAGTTTTAGGTTTGTAGCAAAGTTAAACAGAAGGGGAGTTTTAAAACATGTAGATTTCCAGACCCTGCCCCAGATCTACAAAATCAGAGGCTTTGGGGATGAGGCCTGGGAATCTCTATTGGAAGAGTTGGTGGAACCCCTGCCTTTGGCAAAAATCTACTTAACTACACAAACTTAAAGCCCAACAGGGGCAGGAATACACTGAGTATTCTTAGTGTACATAGCAGGATGTAAGAATAGAGGCCCACAAGGATTTAAACATATTAAAAAAAAACAGAGGGGAAATACTTGGAGATTGTCAATATTTGGAATATGAGTCATATATTTTTCCAGTTAAATAACTTCAACTGTTAAATAGAATCCACGTGATTTACTTAGAGCCAGAGGAAAATTTAAAACTACCATTCCTGGAAGACTTCCAGCTTCAGAAATGAAATTTTAGGGAGCCCCCAAATCAGAAAACAGTATATTGTTTCTGAAATAAACATTTCATGAAAGACCGACAGATTCCTGTGGATCTTATCCAGGGTATAGAAATAAATGCACTAGATCCAACTGCTGTGAGACACAGATGTTTCCATAGTATCAAATATGTTCTAGCAAACTGGCCAAAAGACACAAGCTGGAGTTACAGGAAGAAAAGAGTCCACAGGATTGTCATAGGGGAAGATTTAATAAATTCTATTAATATCCCCCTAAAAAGTAGTTTAACGTAAAATGAAGGTAATCTTATTGATTTATAGGAAAGTGTGTTAGGTAATCCAAATGATAAAAAAAAAAAATTAACCATCTAATTTAAAAATCACTGAACTGCCTGCCTATGGACCCTGCTACACTGTGGAAACTTACAAATTAATTTGTTTAAACTAACATCAAATAGCCAGAAACCATTTGATAAGAGCTGGTCTTTGTAACCGTTCTCTGAAACCCTAGTTTGAATACCAAATACAAACTCAGAACAATGCTCTGCTCCCTCCAAAATCCACCTAGTTGGGTATCTGCCACAATCTTGTGCTCAGAATTGTATTTCTCGATGCCAGTGCGTCTCCTAAGTCAAAGGTGGATGGGAATGGCTCCCGACTTACTCTGTCTAAAGACGTAGAGATGCTGAGCTGGTCAGACATGAAACATTTCTCCTAAAAGATTGTTCTAGATTAACTAAATAAAATAATAATGATAAATATTACATGGCCCTGTAGGCTCAAAAGACCCTGATAAGCATGGAAACAAGTCTTTAAACTTTTGCCTGAGGAATCTGGGCAGACTTGTGGCAATTTTAGAATTCTTCCTTATTCTCTCTTTAAATTTTGTTTACTGTGTCTGGAGGGCCCTCGTACACGTTCATAACCTAATCTCCTCTACCATAAAATATGATCCTGTATTGTGTTTTATGCTGTAGATACATTTTAACATAGGAGGACAGTAGAGTATTGGAAGATGAGGTAAGGAGAGTTATAGGGGTAGAGCTATTCTTTAATTTATTCTCAAGCTAGCATTTGGAAAGGTGGTTATATGAGGGAGAACAATATAGTAATTTATACTCAAAGCTTCCAAGTAAAGTATGCAAATGAATAAAATTCCATTTCTGGTTAACTTGATTATATTTCCTTTCTTGAATAATCAGGCCTCATTTTGAGAATAAAATTTTAAAAAGTTTGCTCCCCGTAAAACCTTTCCTTTATTTATTTATTTCTGTTTTGGAATAACAAATGCTAAATTCCTTGTAGGTTTTAATGATACTGAGTATCATATCATTTCTCTCATAATAAAGAATAAATTTACACTGTTAGCCAGCCTCTAATAACTGCAGAATCAATTTCAGTCCTTTACCCGCCCCTTTCTGCTAAGTATTTTTCTCCTACCAGCCTGTGGTGGCAAATGCAATATAATTTGCAGTAAGTTAGTTGGCAGCAAACCCTAGTAACTCCTACTAGGCTGGCTTGGCTAGAGGACAAGAGCTCTTATTTGAGGTTCTGATACAGCTCCAACCCCACGAGATCATTAAAATTGTCATCTGGTGCTACAACAGCTGCCTGCTTCCCAGTCTCAATAATTCATGCACTCCAAACCTACATTTTTGAAGAGAAAGGTAATTACAATTGTAAATGCTACTTTTCATTCATTTACAAATTTCTTCCCTCATTTACTCAGTCTTCTATTTTCTTATCCATTAGCCACTCCTCACTTCAGTCCTGCCTGTCCCACCTGTGAGACATCTCTAATGGATTACAGCTCTCTTCCTTTGAGTGGGACATAGCTCTCTAATCTGTGCAACACAGTGACCCAAGTAGTTGCTGCCAATCGTTCGAAGTTGGCACTTGAGGTGAAATCTATTTATTACCCTGGCTTTAACTTACACCTTTCAGGAACATTAGATTTCAATTACCTTTTCCCTTGGTAGTGAGGAGCTTAGAGGATGGATTGAACTGGGATCCAGATGTTCATATAACATTCCTTTCATTTTAATCAATACTTAGATTTGAAAATATCAGGGAACGAAGAGCCAAATTGGGCAATAAAGATAGGATTTGTGCTTAACATTCCTGATCTGAGACTTCTCACTGAGTTGAAGAATTGGGTCATAGTAAATCTTGTTTGATTCTGCTTATGCTCAGTTGTGGATATTTTGTGTGACCAATGAATGATAAACTCATCGGAGGTTTGAGAATTAGTAAATTCCTAGAAGGAAGTGTGTGTTCAGAAGAGGAAGCTTGGCAAAGTGTTTAGCACATAAGCAAACTCTACTAATTTGCTGTTGCCAAGTGCTTCCTGCAGCTCAGTTCCTATACGGGCTTTTTCATGTGAGTTTTAATTTATTCTGGATTATTTTACTAGTTATTTATTATGAATTACCTGAATCAAGAATTGATAGAGTCACTGTCACAGCTTGGGTTCCCTAGGGAGACTCTGAGATGGGGACTAACACACAGGAGGTTTATTAGGGAGTGTTCTTGGTGTCAGCACCCAAGGAAGAGAAAGAAGGAAGTAGGATCAGGCAGAGAGGTAGAAACTGGGTTGCAATGTAGCCTAGGGAAAACCTCAGCCAACCCTGCAGGGAGCTCTGAAATGAGACTGGCTCTTTGGGTTGTCCTGACTCAAGGTGAGTAGATTGGACCTTTATACCCCATGTTAATCAGTGGTGGGCTGCCCCAGGAAGTGCTTGTGAGATGGGCAAGGTGAAGAACATTGACAGTTGGGGGCTGTCTGCCAGCAGCACTCCCAGCTGCTGGGAGAATTACCTCATCTCAGCAAGGGCACCTCTGAGGCACAATACAGAGTCTGTTACAAGCACATGCATAAAGCCTACGGCAGATGCCATATTTAACGTCAAAATGTTGAAGTATTCCTCTTAAGATCAGAAACAAGACAAGGGGGTCCTTTACCACCACTTCTATCCAGCACTGAGTGGTTAGACACGAAAAAGAAAATGTTTTAGGATTCAAAAGAAGAAGCAAATTGAATGTGATTTGCAGGTAATGTGATTGTTTATGAAGAAAATTATCTACAAAGAAATTGTTACAGTAAAAAAAAAGTTTGTCAGAGTTGCTGGAAACCAAGTAAATATGTAAATATATATATATGTCAATTGAATTTCTATACACAAGCAATAATTATGTAGAAAATTTTATTTAAAAATACCATTTACAATGGCATAAACATAAAATATAACTGGAAATAAATCTAACAAAAATGTGTACCTTTATTGAGAAAATGATACAACTTTATCAAAAGATGTTAAAGAATGCCTAAATAATGGAAAGATATAGAATGTTTATGGCTAGAAGCCAATGTTTTATAAAGATTTT
Organism: Indri indri; assembly: GCA_004363605.1. Classification (NCBI taxonomy): domain Eukaryota; kingdom Metazoa; phylum Chordata; class Mammalia; order Primates; family Indriidae; genus Indri; species Indri indri. Next base: position 14,161 of record RJWJ010038292.1, read on the forward strand.
AATTCTCCCCAAATTGATGTATAAATTTGGTAAAATTCCAGTAAAACAAGAACCCCCATTGTAATTTTTGTGGAATTTGACAAGCTGATTTGAAAATCTATATGGAAGACATCCAGGTGGAAAAAAAAAAAAAGGACGGATAAAAGACCAAGGAGGAAAAAGAAAGGTGGGAAGACTTGCACTACTGTATAAAAATTTATCATCAGGCTGTATAAGAATATTCTAATGATGTAGGGAAAGACAAATAGACAAGTGGACTAAATAGAACAGAATAGAGTCCAGAAATAAATTCATGAATATATGGGAATTTTATTTGTGCAGATCACTGGGGAAAGATCAGGCTATTTCATAAATGGCTTATGGAGAATATAGTTACCATGTATTTCTTAAAAACCTTGAAAATAGATCCTTACCTTATATTCTAACCAAAAGTCAATCTTGGTGGTAAAAGAATTAATGTAAAAGGAAAAGCCATAAAATTTTAGGATAGCATATAGGGAAATATCTTCAAGAACTTGAGCAAGGAAGAGTTTCTTTCTTTATTTTTATTTATTTATTTAGAGACAAGGTCTCACTCTGTTGCCAGCCTGGAGTACAACAGATCATAGCTCCCTGTAGCCTCGAACTCCTGGACTCAAGGGATTTTTTCACCTTAGCCTCTCAAGTAGCTGGGATTATAGGCATGTGCCACCATGACTGGCTAATTTTTCTATTTTTTTTAGAGATAGGGTTTGGCTATGTTGCCCAGGCTGGTCTTGAACTCCTGTCTTCAAGCAATCCTCCTACCTTGACCTTCCTAAGAGCTGGAATTACAGGTATAAACCACCATGCCCGGCCAGGAAGTGTTTCTTAAAGAAGGCACAAAAAGCTGGGTGCAGTGGCTCATGCCTATAAAATCCCAGTGACT
>RJWJ010038293.1:0-15091 GCA_004363605.1 Indri indri
GAGAACTCTGGCAGAGGCCAGAGGAAGCCCTCCTGTTGAAAGGAATGCCGACTGCAAACAGAGGCGGTAGATGAAAGGTTTACATCTACTCCACTGTTGACGGCAGATGCATTTGTGCCAAGAAAGCCCCGTTCTCCAATCACCGAATTTCTGGAGGATTTTGTTCCTCAGAAAGTGCACAAAGGCCATCTAACACAGTCCTATGAATAAAATATATATTAAATATGAGGGGCTTTAAGACCTTGGAGAAATCCTAACTCAGCTTATCCTTCCCCTCCCCTACCCACCCCCAGCGGTGAGTTAACCAGGATCCTCTCCCCAAACAATCCACTGGGAAACCAACCCACTGGCTGCATTGACGTGGGTTCGCTGCCTGAAGGCTGACATCTGAAACTTTCTCTAAGCACCTAGTACCAGATAGTTTGCATCCAATCGTTTCCCCCTTGTTTCATGAGTGTCCACTGTGATCTCTCCCAGATACTTCCTTGGCATCCAGCCTTGCACTTAGCCACATGGTTGCGTGTTTGGTAGACAATGCAAATATACTTGCTAATTTGTCTTAAAGTTGTTTAAAAGCATTTTTTTTTTAGTTTTTCTGGAAAGGATATTAAATTGTTCTTCCTCTGCAAACTAAGAACACACATTTAGCCCTACTTAATAAAGCAAAGAAACCCTCATTCGGTTACTGTCTGAATTAGAAGACAGGCTGGCTGCCCATGCTGAGGGACAACCCCACCCTACTCTGCCATCACGCAGCTGCCTGTCCCCACCTCCGTCACTGCACAGAATACAAAAAAAAAAAAAAAAAGGCACGCTGCACTGAATCTTCATAAATTAGGGTCAAAGGTACAGTGCTGCCGTCTTGATCATTTCTGCCATTTGCTTTACTCCCCGCTTCTCGTTTTCCCTCAGCCCCCAAAGAAGTCACGCTCGGGAGACATCTGGAGGCTCTCACAGCTCAAGAGCTAACTGAGGACGGAACCCAACCTCCTTTTCTAAACCAAAAAGCTGACACCAGAAACAAACAGATTTTCCTCTTTGAAGATAAGGGTTATCTTTTCAGGTAAGGATGCTGAAAATCTTTCTGGTTTTGTTTTTTGTTTTTTAACCCAGAAGGTAAAGGAATTTTACCTTCTGGCGTTATGTAAGACTGGTATCTGGAAGGCACAGATATCTTTGAGCAATGATATGCAAATTAGAAGGTTTATACAATAGATGTAATAACACACAGAATTTCCATTAACAGATAAATTTTTAAATTCCTGTCAAACATTTCACTTTGTACTACTGCTCTTAATTTTGGAGAAACGGACTATTTTAAAATTTCAGTGATAGGATATACGCTCTGATGCTCCTCATTCAAACACACTGCTGCCATTTATCAAAGGAGTAGAAATTATTTTCTTGACCTAAAAAATATAGTATGTGGGTTACTTTTAAAACCCATCGTTGAATTCTGTATTCTATTTGTGACTCGCTCTCAAATGAGAGGTCATGATACACCCACTCTTCTTTGTTAGGTGGTAAACAAAAAATTAGAACAGAACTTTAGTTTCAAAGTTCCTTACAATTTATAGGGAACAAATCTTAAAAATAATTTAAAAAAAGAATAAAAGACTTTGCCTTCAACATTTTATCCTGTTGTTTTTACGTTTTTATGGTTTAAATCTCAGGACAAACTAACTGGGGCCAAGGAAGTATTAATCAAAAGTGGTTTTTCCTTCCCGTTATTAAGCCAGTATCCCCTGAGACAAAGACAGCTCAAAACCTTTCTGAAACTTTCCGGTACTAAACATGTTCTCCACCTTGACTGAGTTGTAGGTTCTACAGGTGTATCTATCTTTCCCTTTGGCTGTGGGATCTTGAGTTTTTCGTGGGATCCTAAAACCAAAAAAGAATGCCTCTACCCCAAAAGCCAGGGATCTACCATCCTCCTCCTTCAGGCACTTTCCTCTCAGACCTGTCTTCAAGTCGGAGTTGTCCAAGATAAGAAATTCCACTCACCTCAACTGACTGAGTGGGCATCTTCAGCTTGGTGAGCTTGGCTTTGGCAGGCACTTTCAAGTCTGGTTTCTCAAAGGTCTGCTGTCGGTAGTCCTCCGGCAGTGGCTTCAGCTCAGGAGACTCGCTAGGGGCCTGATCTTGACCGTCCATGGGCCGGACATAAGCCGTGGGCTTCTGCTGCATTGCAACGCTTTTTGAGGGGAGGGAGGGCGGTGGAAACGTCTGGGAAGGCGGCTGGGGAGGGGCGACCCCAAGGCTGGCAACTGCCACCAGACTGTCTTCAGGGCCCTCTTTATCATGGACCTTCACTGCTAGGTCCTTGGGAGATTTGGCCGGGCAGTAGCCTTTGCTGTTACTGTTGCCGCCGTGAACCTTGCTGCTTCCTTGCATTCTGGTAAGAGTCTGCTGGTTGGAATGTACAGGTGACAAAGGGGGTATTGGGGAAGGCAAAGAGGAGATCAAGGGAGAAAGTTCCCTTTCCGGAGCCAAGCCTGTCACGGAAGCACAGTGATCTCCATCAGCTCTGCGCTCACCCTTTTTGTGATGGTTAGAGCCGTACGCCTCCTGACCGAGGCGATCCTGAGTCAGGAGCTGGCTGTCCGGCGGGCCATAGTTTTTGGCATGGAGACTTGGCATTGGTTCCATTCGTGGCTGCGCCATCTTTGGATTGTGGCTAATGTTGCCAACAGGAAGTGGTCCAGAGGCAGGAGTGTGAACGGACGGGCGGAGGACACTGGTGTGGAAGGAGCTGGATGGAATGCTGCTCCCCTTGTCGGGAATCAAAGGGTATCTCGGCTTTCCCAGCCTATTTTCAGGAGCGTCCAAGTGGTGAGTGTGGGGCTTGGTACTAAGGAACTCTTTCACTTCTTCATAGTTTCCCAACATGTTCTGTATGCGACTAGACAGCTCGTCACCTTTTGCTGTCTGGAAAAAAAGACAGCAGAGTTAGAGAATCATATTTTTTTTAAAAAAAAGAAACTTAAGGAAAATTATCATTTAATAAACTATGTTACATAACACATCAAGGAAAAAAATCCTCAATCTAATGTGTAACATAGAATTTAATGTGCATTTTTAACTCAATTCCTCTGTTGAAAAGCTTGCCATGGAGACATATTACTAATTATAGGAGACTAACATTACAAAAGAAAACCACAAACTTTGGCAATTCTGACTAACGACGTTCAGAGAATTTTCATATTTTGTTTTCAAAAACAATTTCTAAAATCAGTTATCTTATTTTCACAGCTGTGATCCTGGTTCCAACTCAATTACGCGGAATCCTTTTGTCAGAGTTCAGCACGGTGATAAATCAGATGTTCCCCTCCCCCTTCTAGTGTACAGTAAATACCTTGTAGGGCTCTCCAAAAAGGGGGATCTTTTCAGGAAATGCCTCTTTCTCTTGGTGAGCTTCCTGGTTTCGTCTTTCCTTCTCTCTAATGCGAAGCAGGTTTCTGTCATCATTGTACAAACTGTTTCAGATGCCGCAAAAGAACCAAAACAGTAAAATTTATCAGTATGTATCCCAGTTTCGCTGTGCATACGTACACGTGTGAAGGGAGGCGAGGACAGGTCTAGGAAGAAGCGATGACAAGGGCTGCGGTTTAACGACGGCTTAGGTCCCTGAACCCACTCCCAGACTGAGGCCTTGTCAATCAGCTGCGACCCTCCAGTCACCGTGGGTCCTGGCTCTGGAAACGCGAGCATTCATTCGCTCTGGGCAGCCGTCTCCACCACGGCTCAGGACCGACTCCAAACCGAACAGATTTTTATAGGCAGCGGTGGAACTGAGGCGAGATTAATGATATTTTTACTTTCGGCTTGCAAAATATGGGGTAGAGGTAGAAGCTTTTCATCTGAAAGAGTCAGCAGGATGTGAACTTTCAAAGGGCTGTTTTCCTGGATCAGGAGCGTGCATTTTGGAAGATTAAAATCAAAAGGCTTATTTCATAATTAAAAGATTACCAGGTACCCAAAACAGCATTTACTTTATTCTCAGCCTCTTCTGCTGGGAGTGCCTTGGCATGTAAACCCAAAAAAGATGATTTTTATTTCTCATTTCAAATGTCAAGGATGAGAAAAGCCAATTACAGATGTCAGCTCTACCTGCTGAGAACATTTTATAATCTGACCGCCCTCTGAATCCACATGAAGACGTATCCTCAACCATCAGCACTGGCACCAAAGCGGTTAAAGTGCATTCACTGGGCGAGAAATCAGAGAGGTGGAGACTGAAGGAAGCGCAGTTGTAGCCAGCGCATAAACCAAAAGCGGGCTTCTTGCCTGTCAGCGACACAGGCCAGCCCCAAGCCTCATGGACGAGGTATAATAAATAATGAAAATAAGAACCATAAAAGCACTTCTGTCTTCATAGACCCGCTTCTAGGGAATCTACTGAATCTTTTCCCCCAATGCCATTCGAACGATGGGAAAACATTTAATGGTCTAGCTAAGACTGCAGGTAACTTTAGAAATCCTAGCCCTGATGACGGCCACCCCCACCCTCTTTCCTGGCCTCTGCTCTCTTGTGACGTCTCCCCTTACCTCCTCTGACCAGAGCCTACTGGTCCCCCTGCCTCCCCCATGTCTTGTCCCTCTGATTCAGCCTTCTCACGAAAAGAAATCTGATCTGAAGCCCTGGTTCTCATGTCATTATCCATATGTTAAAATAACAAGCATTTGACGGCCCTTCGACTGCTGCGGAACAAACTCTAAATCTTTGCTTTGGCATTAAAATTCCCCCATAATCTAGTCCAGATCTAGTCTCTAGAAATCATCCGGCTGCCCCCCCGCCCCCCCGCAGGCCTGCCACACACATTCTACCTGATAGCGGTCATGGCTGTTCCCCAAACACACCTTGTAAGGCAGCCTCCTGCTCTAATCCCAGCATCGACCCTCTTTACTGAAAGAGAACCAATTCTTCCAGGACCAGCTTACCTAGGGAGTATGACTTTCTGACAAACCACCTATATTCCAGTCACCCCAGACTCCTCCCTGCTCCTCAGTGATGGCCTAGACTTTGATGCTGTTTTCATTCCAGATCACGAATTTCCACTGCCTGACAACCACAGCCCCCCCATCCCTAATTTTCAGCTTACAGCAAATCTCTGGAGTCACTCAAATGTCACCCACTCTAAAGGCTTCCTCCAATCCACCCAATATGTGCTAACCCAACCAAGCCACCAACTGATTCTCTCTCCTCCTCTGCTCTCTCCTGGAATGTGAACTCCATCTGAATAGAACCTCTTATACATTTCTCTCTTGGTGCTAGAGCATGGTACCTTTGCATAGAAAGCTAATCATTGAATATTTTTAATTTAAAAAACAGCCGCTATGCTTACAGTATATTTTTATAAATTTATAACTTCTTAGATTTCATTCTGAAAGACACAGACAAAAGCGTTTTTTAAAAAAATTATAACCATGGAAAGTTGATCTATTTCCATAGCCTTTCAATCTAAGGACCTAGGGGGGTGGGGAGCTAGACTACCAGACTGAATTTGCTAGGATGCAGTAACAATTATCTGCTTAGACCTTTGTATCAAAAACTTTCCCTAGATGAGGGATATTACATCACGCACGGCTTGGGGCGGTCAGCACAGGCTCACGGGTGGGAGGCTTCCTGAGGGCATCTGCGTAGCTGTCATCATCGCTAAGGGAGCTGTCCGCTTTCTATCAGTATCACTGCTGTTCCAACAGTGGAGTCTCTATCGCTGGTAAGCGCCCGCAGCCTCTGGCTCTGCTTCACAGGACAGATCTCTGCACACTTCTAAATAATCACTACCTGTCTCAGAAAACGGAATTCCAAATGGTAAAATTCTCAGTCCAGGATCAAAAAGCGAGGGTGTGAACAACAGCACCTCACCTAACAGGCTGCTCCGGGTCCTTGCTTCATTTTCCCACCAATTCCACATACCCAATTATCCTTTAGCAAAGTTACACTGGTTTAAGACGACTAAACTATTTCAAAATCGATCGGCTCGGCCTTCTGTCAGCCTTATCTCAACATCAGTTGGGTTTCGCCACACTTCCAGATTTTCATTCCGAAATAATAACTGCCAGAAGAATAACCAGAAGAACCCAATTAGGCCCCATTCTTTCACAAAATTCCTAACACCGGTTTATTACTATGTGATTCTAAAATCAAGATGCCTCACACTGGGAGGAAATCCTATTAAATTCAGGATTCTGGTTAATTAAGGTTCTGCTTCATCAGTTTCAAAAAAAATTAAAAACCCATACCAAGATTTTACTGGCAGACATATAACTCTACACCAATTTTGATACAAATGCTGAATTTCTTTTTTTTATTCACCATCACCTTCACCTGAAAGCCCTGTAAGTAGCCAGGTGAAACAGCAGTCTCCAACCTTTCTAGCACCAGGGGCTGGTTTCATGGAAGATGATTTTTCTACGGGGCTGGAGGGGATGGTTTGGGGATGATTCACACACATTACATTTACCGTGCAGTCAAACCTCTCTGCGAATGACGATCTGTATTTGCAGCTGCTCCCCAGCGCTAGCATCACCGCCTCGGATCATGCGCATTAGAGTCTCATAAGGAGCTTGCAGCCTAGACCCGCGCATGCGCAGTTGACAGAAGGGGGCCGTGCTCCTGTGAGAATCCAATGCCGCTGACCTGACAGGTGGCGGAGCTTCATGGGGGGCTGTGGGCGACGGGGAGCGGCTGCAAATACAGATGAACCTGCCCTGCAGCCCAGTTCCTAACAGGCCACGGACCAGAATGGGGGCAGGGGGAAGAGAGACCTGCGCAGAGATAAAAGACATCACGAATACCACCGATAGAATGCGTTTTACCAGGCCCCGACTCTATGAAAGAAACTCGCTCTCACCCGCACTGCCTGCTGGGCAACTCCATCTTCGTCTCAGTCCTCCAGGCTCCTGGCCGGGGCAGAGGCAGGCCAGAGAGGCGGAAGTCTGCAGAAGTACAGAGGGCAGGCTGTGAGGCCTCGCCCTGGGCTGCCTCCTTGCTCCTTGCAACTAACAGTTTTGCCAGTCACACCCGCTAGTTTATGTGGCTTTTGCTTGTTGCGCATTTGCAATGGCTTAGGGAAGGATTTGTTATGAGTTCCCAGGCAAGTTTTTTGTGAGTATTTTCTTTTTCTTGGTTCCATTTTGAGACCAGAGGAAATGTAAATCTAAAAAATAAAAATAAAAAACAATTCATAGCATAAGTAAACCTCTGTTCAGCCCATACACATCATTGTTTTGTCAACCAAAGTGTAAGGAAGGAAGGAAGGATTTTTAAAAGAGGGAATTTTTAGGAAGCAGCAAATGTCCTACATGATCCACGAACTCTGTAATTACCACTGAATAATTACGAGTTAACTATCGCTTTTAATTAAAGGTGGCCCTTTTTTTGTCCCATGTTGAGGAAAAACATGTTTTCACTCATGTACACACCCAGGATAACCTCATCCCAACATCAGCCTGGCTCGACTTTCTCACTGTTCAAAACAGAACACAGTGAGGTGCAAGTTCTGCTTAGCTGATTTCTGCACAGCACTTTGCACTGACAAGAGGTTCTCAAACTTCAGTGAAGGTCAGGATCGCCTGGAGACCTTGTTAAAACACAGGTGACAGAGACCTACAGAGTCTCTGATTCAGTAGACCCGAGGTGGACCTGAGGTTTGCAAGTTGAGCAATTTGCCAGGTGGTCCCGAGGAGTCCGAGAGAGTGCGTCTCCTGGGCCTTACCGAAAACGAGAGCAATGACAACAGCAGCAGCAGCCAGGCCGAGGACTGCCACCCCCGAGCACGTGTCCCTAGGTCAGCGCTGACTTAAGCACATCACGTCAGTCTCCTATTTAGTTTCCATAACAACCCTGGGACAGTGGGATTATTACCCCATTTTCCAAATGAAAAAAAAAGAAGTCTCCACGGCTGGCTTGCTAGTAAATGGTAGACCTGAACGTTTAAACGCCTGGCAACGAAGCTCATGTTCCCAATCACAGGTCTGCTTCCCAAGCTTCCAGGCTGTGTCAAATAGGGCCAACAATGACAAAGAAGGCGTGCTAAAGTGCGCTAACTTATCATCACTCGTAATTCTTTAGTTTCACAGAGGTATATGTCAACAATTCAGTATCATCCCTGCCAACAGAGAAATCTCAGAGCCACAAAACATACCTTTGGTTAAAGGGATCCACATGGGTCTGTCCTTGACTAAGGACCTAACAGAGGACCCCTTTAGGAAAAGGACAGCTGACAGGATGCGGCTGCTCTTCAAGTGATAAAAACTGTGTGACAATTCTTATTTTAGAGCCTTTTAAAAATTTACAGATTTGAGGTCCCTGACCCCATCATAGCCTCTGGGTTCACAAGTCACCTCTAATGTGCTACGGCTGAGGTCCCCAGTCCCCAACCCCGGGCTGCGCAGTGCATCACGGCCTGAGATCTCCTCCACCCCTGCAGCCCCCCACCCCCACGCGTGGAAAAATTTTCTTTCATGAAACCAGCCCCTGGTGCCAAAAAGGTTGGGGACCGTGTGCTAAGGGACTCTACATGATTTCGTTCAAGGACAGGCTGTAAATAAACTTGTACCAAAGTAACCAGAACATGACCAACACTGGGCTCTGCTCCCATCAACTTCTGGCAGGCTGGCCTAGGCCATGTTCCTGGGGCCTCCATGCCAGGTTTCTGGTCAGCCTAGGAGTCCCCACCTGGGGAGAAAAATAACATCCAGTCACGTGGTGATTCTGAGCAGCTGAGTGTCTACAAAACAAGTCCAAGTGTGGAAGTGCCCCTGGGTGGGGGCGGGTGCAAAGTCTGACCACCCTGCAGATATCCTGAGCTCTACCAGAAGTTTGCAAAAACGTCTTTACATAGAGAATAACTTCTCTTTCAGTGGCCAAGTTCTTGCTTTCAGATCATGTATCTACCACTGTTTGCCATCTCTGAGGTTCAACCTGATGCATCAAAAACATCAAAAACAGACTGCATCAAACCACCTCCTCCACTATATACGTACTTTTTTTTAGGTTTGGTGAACAACTAGAAAGAACAATGGAGGAAACCACAGGCTTCAGTGCGCAGGGCCTGGGGAGAGAACAGTCACTTGTGAAGACTCGCCCTGCAGAACAAGCCAGCTGAGGTGGCCGGCGCCACTCAGATGTCCTCGCCAACTGAATCCCCCACTCTAACTCAGCGCAGGGGCCTGAACGAAACTTGGGAAACCGAACTGCGCCAGGCTGCTCCCACTTTCGGAGAGGTGGTGAAAACCCCGAGGAACGCGGAGCTGCTTGCTCAGCCCCTGAACACGGTCATGGAGTGGACCCCATGGTGCAGCCAGTCAGGACACACTGACTCTGACTTCTCAAATGCTTCTCCTCGGGGGTCGGGGTGGATGCGTTTAAAACATCGCGATAACACGTAAGAAGTCACAGCTCTGGGAGGATTAGTGAGAGTGATTCCTTCTTCTCTTTTCCTTGCACTAAAAAGAGAAATAGCACATGTGGATGAGGGAAAGATAGTAATAGGAAGGCCCAGGCTGGGCTTGAGATGTAGGGCAGAGAACCGGCGCTGGCATCATCTGGCTGCGAGCACCTTCTCCCAGTCTGGAGCCCACGGCCCTGCTGCTAAACTAGGTTAGTCATGCGGGACCTCTGAATGCCACGCGGCGCTTCCATGGCAACCCACAGCCCACAGGGCTGGCTGTGCACAGCTGACTACCCATTTATCACCCTTGGCTGGTCACTTCACATAGGCCCTCCTCTGATAGCTGTCACCCGCTCGCTCTAGAATTTGAGTTTAACATTTTAATTCTCCCTTGGAGGACACACTGTCATTTCTCCTACGTATTTATCTTCAGAGGCATGGAAGAGACATCTGGCAGGAAGGAAGGGGAAAATCCTAAAATCAACAGTGTCCACTAACTTTGGAAAGGATCAAGTCTTCTTACTGTTTTGGACGCACTATACCATTCGGATGGGAACGTGCAAAGGACAGAGCAACACGTAAAACTCACGGAAGTTGGGCAGCTCTCGCTTAGAGAATGCGTGGACGTATACACATGTCACAAAGAGACGGAGGGGGAAGGACGGGATGCTGCGGTTCTTATCATGCAAGTGACATTTTTATGCTGAAAGTCACCTCTCAACTTTTTAAGTCCATCTTCTGACCCTTTGTGTCCATGTTCCTCTAGTCCTGCCATCTAACATCCAAGAAACATTTTTCACACATTGGCTTTATGAAAAGAATGTCAACATACTTCAAAGCACAATATCAGCGTGTCATTAAACTGTATCACTCCTAAATACAATTTAAACATGAGAAATCAAAGTGGCTCCGTGTTTGAAGACAGAATAAATGTTGCTTCAAAGAATATTCTTCCTCCTTCACTGCACCCATGTGAAAGAAGTTGCAACGGGCTTTCTCATAATAAAAAATCACGCAGCTAAATCTGCCACAGTTTTCATTCTCAATACCTCCCAATCACCTAACATGCACGATGTTCTTTATGCGTATAAAGAAAATTACCAAGGACTTAATCTTAAAACACAAAATCTTACAAACTGATTTTATACAAAAAAAAATATCAGCCAACTGCAATGACAAAATAGTATTAAGTCAGTTGTTTTCCTGGAGGAGCTCCCAGGGGATTATCTCACTATATTAGCACTGTCTGCTGTTCGCTTCTGTTTGCCACAGAAGGTTCAGCCTTATTTATTATGATATTTAAAAAATAGTTTTATGTGACCCCATTTTGCAAAATTAAATCAACCTTGAAAACGCTGCTCGCATAACTTCTTGCCAACTCATTCTCCTCTGAGAGGGTGACATGTGACATGAAACTCACATTCTTCTTACCCATCATAAACTCTCTCTAGGACTCAGAGCCAGTAAGATATTTTGCATATCTTAAGTACATACTGCAATTTTAAATTGAGACAGACTCTACCTGGGCAAACTTTAATATATCTTTCAAAATGAACCTGCCAGGTACTTCTCAAGCCTGTTAATATGCAGTGAAGGTCGGAAACGCCTCACAAAAACCTATCAAGAAGGGCCTGAGATCAGGGTAAGGGAGGCTGAGCGCTAGTGTGGTTTGTGGAGCATTTTGTTAACATTCTGTTTTAACACTGTTTTCACAACAAGGAAGTATTCATTTATTATTTGCATAAAGTTCTGACTATAAGCAAAAGAGCCTCATATACATATAGCAACATCGGACCAGGGGCAAAGAAATAATGGAGTGGTAATCCTTTCTGCCATAACTGTCAATGAGAAGCTCTGAAAACTGATTTTTGGGTCCTGGACTCAGTCTCAGATTGTTACCAAATAATTACAGACCCATCTACAACAAAGCAGAACTTCACGACCTAAAGTATATTAGAGAGTATGTTCCAGCATTCAAACACTAGCAGCTGATGTTTTTTAATTGGGGTAATCACTATAACCCATTTTGTTTCTTTTACTGGAGCATATATTCTGAGAGGCATTGTTTACCCTGCATCTGGAAAAGCGCAAGAGCTTGTCTTCCTTTTCAAAGGGGCAGGACGGGAAACCACGGGTGGGAACACGCAGCTCCGGCAGAAAAGCCGGGTAAGGAGAGAGGGGACAGATGACTGAATGTAGTCCCACGTACAGGACGTCCAGTCTCTCGTCCTCCAAAGATGTTTAAGAAATAAAAAAAAAAAACCACTACTGACTGAGCAAGGCCATCCTGCACACAGAACAATGATATAAACCACACACGAGAGAAAAGAAATCACTTCTGACCTCAAAGATTTCACAATCTACAGCTAGGGGTTAATGAAATATATTTTTAATGTTACATGAAACGTGAACATAGTAACATTACTGACAAAATCCAGACAGTTCAGTCTCTGAGGTGGGTTCCCTAAAATGAGACTGTCAGTAAATGAGTGTTTACGTGCAGTCCAGTGGAGGGACGGGCAGAAATTACCTCCCGTAACCACAACAGACTCACTGGAGATAAACTCTGTCACCTGAATAGTTATGTGTCCCCCTTTCGTTACAAAGGTCCTGGGTGAGCAGAGCCACCTCTGCCCGCCTGCCCTGTTGGCACCGCTCGTTTGGCACCAATCAGAAACACGGACAGCAGCTGTCAGCTCTTCCCCTGCACGTCTGGTCCGTGCTAGATCAGCCAGACGACCGGCCGCGTCACCGCGGCGTGCTTCTCACGTGCACCCGGCTGGCCGTGAAGGACCCCGTCACAGCCTATAAAGTAATGAGACTGTGAAAGTCCGTCTCATGACAGACACAAATTCTAAAAATCTCGCAGTACGAGCTAAGAAAGAATGTAGACAAGTAAGGCTTAAAGTCTATTTTTTTAATGCTTACTTCATTTCATTTGTCCCCCAACTTTAAACAACTGTTTTGGGCATTGAAGCTGCGAAGCATCCAAAATTCAAATAAAGCGCTGTATGGGGTTCATCACTCTCACTTGGAACGTGTCCCCACGGGCTCCTCCCAGGTTATCTATCTCCACACAGTTGGCTCGTTGGTCTGGCTAAAAATCTCACATCTGATCTTGTCACTCGCCTATTGAGAACCTTTATGAGCCCCCGGCTACCTAGGGTATTGCAGCTCCCGGGTGGGTATGAGCTCTGGCTACCTAGGGTATTGCAGCCCACGGGTGGGTACGCCAAGCAACGCCTTTCAACTCTCATGCACATGAGAACACACTTTCTGCATGGTGCCTTGCCTCTTGGTCCTTTGAGCACAAGGAAGGAGGCTCTGGAAAGCTCAGGTCTTCTCTCTGCCAGTTCTCTAATGAACTCCTAACTTGTCTTTCAAAAGTCTTCCTCGATATCACAGCCTGCCTCATCTCTGGGATACATCTGCTGTGTTGACACTCGCCAAAACCAGATGGACTTTATACGTGTCTGTGGATTTTCCTCGTTACATTTGAGCCCCTCCTTAAGGGTAAGGATTGTTCCTGAGGGCACCGAACCTGCAACAAGAGCTTAGCAAAATGCATAATATGCATCTTTGGCCGAAATGGTTATATTCAAGCATTGTTTGATTTCAAGCGATCCAGAATTCTGCTGGATTCTGCCAATCTATTATTTGATGACAAAATGTGATTTATTGTCTGGTACCTAAACCTGATTTTACCAAATTGTTTTACCCATCAAATGACTCAAACCTAGAAGGAAGCTGACATCACCCTTTTTAGATTAGCCACCAAAGCAGCCTCGGCTAACACCATGTGTTTATCAGTTAATGTTACAGGTTTTATTCTTCAGTTTATCATACTGATTAATTAGTCATGAAACTCCAAGTGTACTACAAAAAAGAAAAAAGAAACAATGTTTGGGTAACATTTATAGCAAATACACATTTAACTTTAAATCAACAGATTTCAGAATAATTTTTAAAAGCTACGTCTGGGATGAAAACTTTGGCAATGACAAAAAAACCCACACGCACACAAAAATCTGTCCATGCTGCTAAAAATGCATCACAGGGAAAAACACAAGAAAATACAGGATCCAGAAAGATAATTTTAAAATAGAAACCAGATTAAGTGCCTCCTTCCTCTGCTGAAAGCCCTAGGCTTCCCATAGCATTCAAAATTAAAAATCCAGAAGCCTGGTCTACAAGGCCCCATTCCCAGCATACTTTCCCTTAATTGCTACCTCCCAGATGTATTGCCCTCCCCTTGGCCTCCCCCAGATACTAGTCACACTGGCCTTCTGTCGGGCTGAGTGGGGCTGACCCTGTCTGCGCGCTCCGTGCCTAGAGCTGAGGGCGACCGGCCTTCTCTTCCCAGTGGTATCTCAGGTTAAATATCAGCCCCTAGCAGCCCCTCCTGCAGGTGCTCTCGGGCACTTCATCTCTTGCTGTCGCTACCTGACGTGAGCCTGTCTGCTCGCTTATCTGTGCAATCCTGACGGCCCACGCCCATCCCCGGGAGACCGTAAGCGCTGTGGGTCCTCCTTACCGACCCAGCGCCGCCGTCGGGCCGTGAGAACACTGGCTGAACGGATGGAATTCTGCAGCCCTACTCTACGCGCAGATGCAGAGACTCGAGTAATAGTTGCTTTTTTTGTTTAAAATCATACATTTTGAATGTAAGCATTTTCATAATACATATTTTTAAAACTAGGCAGTATGAACAGCATTCTCTAAACTGATTAATACATCAACAAATGTTCGAGTGCCACACAGAAAGCAAGAGAAAAACAAATTGTTCCCAAATTCATCTCGTGTCTCAGGAGACTGCTGAAATGTCCCCAAGGGGGATTTTAAAAGGCAACTCTTCCCTCAAGAAATTATGCAGGAGCAAGTTTGTTTTTGTTTTAAGGACCAGTCCATAACAGATCAAATGTACTAAAAGTGCATGTATTTTGTCACTTAACAATTTAAACACCAAATGATTTCAAACGCGCCCCAAACTCGACAAGGTACATCCTATAGAACAGCAGTGTGGAAAATGGCACAGGATTTGCCATTCCAAAAGGAAGAGTCCCTCCCAGCGAGTGAACTTCTCACACACACATTCCAGAGAACAAATCGCACCACATACAATAAGGAGAACGGTTTGAAACCCGGCCAAGGTACCAAGCACGGCTTCAGCCAGAACAAATGCTCAGCATTGAGACTTGCTAACCAGCAGCAGAAAGCAACAGGAAAAGGCTTACACTTGGAAAATGAAAGGAAAAGCAGTGTCTGTGTATTGATAAGAACGGTGGGGAACAATGGGATAATAAGGAAACGGGCAAGATGCAATTTATTTCTCTAAAGTACAAACTACTAAGAAACATTAATTCTTTAAATGACTACATAGAGACCCAGCAACACATTTTTCAATTATAGAACGAACCAAAAAAATCATAGGGCTCTTCCCCTCGCCACTTAATAAAGCTCCATATCTGAGGCCGGGCTTGGAGGCGCACCCCTGTAATCCTAACACTCTGGGAAGCCAAGGTGGGAGGACTGCTTGAGGTCAGGAGTTCGAGACCAGCCTGAGCAAGAATGAGACCCCCGTCTCTACTAAAAATAGAAAAATCCGCTGGGCATGGTGGCACACACCTATAATCCCAGCCACTTGGGAGGCCGAAGCAGGAATATTGCTTAAGCCTGGGAGTTTGAGGTTGCAG